>ML299843.1:9135-31009 GCA_005239495.1 Nicotiana undulata | reverse complement strand
CCCCCCCCCCCCCCCGCTCTCACTCCAGGCGTCATCATCATCATCATCGGAGGCCAATGCCCTAGCATCGGCTTCGATCCCTTTGGCCTTTGCTATCACATCAGTGAGAACGAAACTGTAAGGCCTCGTAAAATTTTGCTATGTAATTTAGGATTTCGAGGTGCCAGGTAGGATAATTATAATATTTTATGTCCTATAAATATGATATAAACGAATTTGATTTGGTAAATAAGTGTATAAGTCATAAAATAAGTATTGTGGGGTCCAAGGAGAATCCTAATGTAGGGCCCCAAAAAACAAAACTTCACTACGTAATTTAAGGTTTTGTGGTGTCAAGGTAGGTAATACATTGTACTTCAGGAGTTTTGGGATTGAACGATGCGCTGAGGAGTTTAAAACTTTTTGTCGCAGCTAGACCAGGCTTTAGGTAGATAAATCCTGGATAAAGCCAGGCCAGACTAGGCTTTAGGTAGATAAAGCCAGGCCACACCAGACTTTAGGTAGATAAAGCCTGGATAAAGCCAGGACATACCAGGCTTTAAGTAGATAACGCCTGGGTAAAGCCAGGCCACGCCAGGCCAGCCTTTAGATAGATAAAGCCTTGATAAAGCCAGGTCCGAAATGTTGGACTATCCATTTTTCTACCTTTATAACCCGACCCCATACCCATATAAAACCCATTCCTCATCATTTTAAGCTTATTTTCTGATAAATTAGAGAGAGAGGAAAGAGTGGGTTCTAGTGAGAGAGAGTCACCATCTTCATCAAATTGATCCTCCTTCATCACTCAAGCTTGGGACTAATCAAGTAGGACACAAATATTTTCACCATAAGAGGTAAGTTCCACCCCATTTTCCTTAATTCTTATATTATTTTTAAAATGGAACACACATAGAATTGTTCTTGAAGATGAGAGTTAAGAATCTTGCATGCATGTACTTAATCTACCATATTCCAGTAACGGGAAGTAGGTTAGAGTAATCTTTCACTAAAAAGGGGTTAGATAATCTAAAGGAACACATAACATTTGATAAAATGCCCAAATGAATTCAAGTCATATTCATGATTCCCAATCCTAGGTTTAAATGTGTCACATTGTAAATTAGATTGAAGGTGCTATAAGGTCCGGAGATTTGTGATAGAAATTAAGGAAAAATCCAAATTCGAGGTATGTATGGCTAACTCTAATCTTCATAAGATAAACCCATTGTGTTCACTTTCCGGGTATTATCGGAGGTTCGTGTAAGGATTCTCTACTCTCGCCTCCCCATTGACTAAGTTGACGCAGAAAGCGGTTAAGTTCCAGTGGTCCGATGCTTGTGAAAAGAGTTTCCAGGAATTGAAATCAAGATTGACTTCGGCGTCGGTGTTGACCTTGCCAGAGGGTACAGAGGTGTTTGTGGTGTATTGTGATGCTTCAAGGGTTGGTTTGGGGTGTGTGTTGATGTAATGTGGTAAGGTAATAGTGTATGCTTCAAGGAAACTCAAGAATCACGAGAAGAATTATCCGACGCATGATTTGGAGCTCGCAGCGGTTGTTTTTGCATTGAAAATATGGCGGTATTATCTTTATGGGGTCCATGTGGACGTGTTCACAGACCACAAAAGTCGTCAGTATTTGTTCAAACAGAAGGAATTGAACTTAAGACGGCAGAGATGGTTGGAATTGCTCAAAGATTATGATATGAATATTTTGTACCATCCAGGGAAAGCAAATGTGGTGGCAGACACTCTCAGTCGGAAATCCGTGGATAGTTTGGCTCATTTGGAAGCAGGTCAGAGGCCTTTGGCTCATGAGGTTTACCAGTTGGCCAGTCTGGGGGTTTGTCTTTCGGCCTCAGACGAAGGGAATGTTGTGGTGCGTAACAAAGCTTAATATTTGCTTGTAGCAGAGGTCAAGGAAAAACAATTCAATGATCAAGCATTGGCACAGTTAAGCGAGGCAATTCTAAATCACAAGACCACAACTTTTTCACTCGACAATGATGACAGTGTTTTGCGGTGTCAAGGGAGGCATGTGTTCCAGATGTGGATGATCTTCGGGAGAGGGTAATGGCGGAGGCCCATAATTCTAGATATTCAGTACACCCCGATTCTATGAAAATGTATCACGATCTCAAGGAGATTTATTGGTGGAATGGTATGAAGAGGGGTGTGGCGGACTTTGTGGCTAGGTGTAAGAACTGTCAGCAAGTGAAGGCCGAGCATCAGAGGCCCGGTGGGTTGGCGCAGCTCATGGAAATACCAATGTGGAAATTGGAGATGATCACGATGGACTTTGTGGTAGGGTTACCCTCCACTCAGCGCAAGTTCAAATCAATTTGGGTAATAGTGGATCGGCTCACGAAGTCAGCGCATTTCTTGCTAGTCAAGTCCACCGATACTGCAGAATAATATGCCCAGTTGTATATCAAAGAAATAGTCAGGCTCCATGGCACTCTAGTTTCTATTATCTCGGATAGATCTGCGCAGTTCACAACTAACCTTTGGAAGAAATTTCAGCAAGGTTTGGGTACGCATGTAAATCTCATCACAGCCTTCCACCCGCAGACTGATGGGCAAGCAGAGCGGACTATTCAGACGCTTGAAGACATGTTGCGGGATTGTGTACTTGATTTTAAGGGTAGCTGGGATGATCACTTGCCGCTTATAGAGTTTGCTTACAACAACAGTTTCCATGCTAATATTCAGATGGCCCCTTTTGAGGCATTGTACGGAAGAAAGTGTATGTCTCCGATTGGATGATTCGAGGTTGGAGAGGCGGAACTTCTAGGACCGGATCTTGTGCATCAAGCTATGGAGAAGGTTAGAATTATAAATGAGAGGTTGAAAACTGCTCAGAGTCGTCAAAAATCCTATTCGGACGTTCGTCGCAGGGATTTGGAGTTTCAAGTAGATGATTGGGTATTCTTGAAGGTGTCTCCCATGAAGGGAGTCATGTGGTTTGGAAATAAGGAGAAATTGAGCCCAAGGTATGTCGGGCCGTATAGGATCGCTCAGAGGATAGGACAGGTGGCATATCGGCTGGAGTTTCCCCCTGAAATGTCATTGGTGCACCCGATGTTTCATGTGTCCCTGCTAAATAAGGTGATTGGGGATCCACCTGTCATCGTGCCGGTTGAGACCGTTGAAGTTAATGAAGAATTGTCATATGAAGAGGTTCCGGTTGCTATTCTTGATATGCAAGTTTGTAAGCTGAGAAAAAAGGAAATTGCTTCGGTAAAAGTTTTGTGGAAGAGTCAACAATTCGAGGAAGCCACGTGGGAAGCGTAAAATGAAATGAAAGAAAAATACCCTCATTTGTTTGAATAAGTCAGGTAGTTGTTTTTTAAAATGGTCACCTATAAGAAATTGCATTTGGTGCCTTATCTTATGTAAAACCACCCCACTCCCCTAATCTCCATTCTCTTATGACTTCTCAACTTTCTTCCATATTTGTATATATTGTGTTAGCTGAATTATGTGCAACCCATTGAACTAACTGAATTGTGTTCAATTCGTTGTGTTAACTGAACTATGTGCAACTTGTGAAGTAACTGAAATCATGTAGAACTTGTTGAAATGTGTTTCAGGGGCCCTCTGACAGGTGGATAGGTCTAATTATAAGGGGAAATTTTGGCAAAATTTTCAGAAAAAAAAATTGGGAGTTGGTTAAATTTGGGGGTTGGCATATAGTATATTCAAAACTTAGTGAATCCTTGATCCTCATTCGAGGACGAATGATCCTAAGCGGGGAGAATGTAAGGCCCCGAAAAAGTTTGCTAAGTAATTTAAGATTTCGAGGTGCCAAGTAGGCTAATTATAATATTTTACGTGCTATAAATATGATATAAACGAACTAGATTTGGTAAATAAGTGTATAAGTCATAAAATAAGTATTGTGGGGTCCAAGGAGAAGCCTAATGTAGGGCCACGGAAAAAAAACTTCACTGTGTAATTTAAGGTTTTGTGGTGTCAAGGTAGGAAATACATTCTACTTCCGGAGTTTTGGGATTGAACGATGCACTGAGGAGTTGAAAAATTTTCGTCGCAGCTGGACCAGGCTTTAGGTAGATAAAGCCTGGATAAAGCCAGGTCAGACCAGACTTTAGGTAGATAAAGCGTGGATAAAGCCAGGCTAGACTAGACTTTAGGTAGATAAAGCCTGGATAAAGTCAGGCCAGACCAGGCTTTAGGTAGATAACGCCCGGGTAAAGCCAGGTCAGACCATGCTTTAGGTAGATAAAGCCAGGTCCGAATGTTGGACTATCCTTTTTTCTATCTTTATAACCCGACCCCAGACCCATATAAAACCCATCCCTCATCATTTTAAGCTTATTTTCTGATAAATTAGAGAGAGGAAAGAGTGGGTTCTAGTGAGAGAGAGTCGCCATATTCATCAAATTGATCCTCCTTCATCACTCAAGCTTGGGACTAATCAAGTAGGACGCAAATTTCTTCACCATAAGAGGTAAGTTCCACCCCATTTCCCTTAATTCTCAGATTATAGTTAAAATGGAACACACATAGAATTGTTTCTGAGAGTTAAGAATCTTGCATGCATGTACTTAATCTACCATAATCCAGTAACGGGAAGTAGGTTAGAGTAATCTTTCACTAAAAAAGGGTTAGATAATCTAAAGGAACACATAGCGTTTGATAATGCCCAAATGAATTCAAGTCATATTCATGATTCCTAATCCTAGGTTTAAATGTGTCACATTGTAAATTAGATTGAAGGTGCTAGAAGGTCCAGAGATTTGTGATAAAAATTAAGGAAAAATCCCATTTCGAGGTATGTATGGCTAAATCTAATTTTCATAACCATAAACCTGCCTTTTTGTTTTCTTCAACTTCGTGGTAATGAAACATACCCGCTCCGGTTCCGCTTGCGTTGAAGGCTAGGGTGGTTTTTAGAAAGCGCCATTGTGTTCACTTTCCGGGTATGATGTTCTTGTTGGTTACCTATTGAGTTTATGTGTACTATGTGCCTAATTGAGAAATTCTTGCTTCTATATTTTTCCATGCTACTACCATATCGTTATTCTATTTGTGTATATGTACTGTGATCATTATGTTCCTTCTTTTGTTATGTGTGAGATCCTCTTATGTGATGGGTGTGATAGATGTGAATGATTGGAATGGTATGAAATATGAATCAAAAAGTTGTAATGATATGAAATACGAATCAAGGGGTTGAATTGATATGAAACATGAATCAATGGATTGGATTGTTATGGAATGTGGATTAAAGGATGGATTGTTGTGAAATATGAATCAAAGGACTCTAATGATATGAAAGATGAATCAAAGAATGTTGTGTTATGGGGATCAAAAGATGAAAAGTGATAAAAGTAATCTAAAACGTTAACTAATTGAAGGGAGAATGTCCTAGGGTGAGATGGCCTATCCGATCGGGCCGGGATAGGACTCCATGCTGTACACATGGATGACTTGATATTGTGATATGATCATGATTATTGACCTCACTGTTTCAGTTGAGATGACCTAGCCGATCGGGCAGAGATCGGACTCCGTGTGCACATGCCACAGTGTTAGCCTAGCCAATTCGGGCAGAGATCGGACTCCGTGTGAACATGCCACGATGGTGATATGAGATGTGATGATATGGGGGCCTCACCTAGGATGGCTTAGCCGATCGGGCAGAGATCGGACTCCGTGTGACAACGACATAGTGGATCAGTAATAATAATAACAAGAGAAACTAAAAAGAACATTAACCAAAGGATGGCAAAACGGGATAAGACATATGATGTTTCTATTTGTATCATTGACTGTGAATGTTTATCCTATCTATCGTAGGTTTGTCCATACATACTAGTACTATTCCATGGTACTAACGTCGCCGGGGGAGCTACATCTTTTATATGGATGTAGGTGGTTCTGTAGCAAGTAGCTCCGGTCGCCGATAGTGGTGCCTTCCCTCTATTCCTTCAGCAGTTCTGGTGAGCCCTACTTCCTCTCAGGGCTATGTGTAGTTCATGTTGACTCATTTTTTATATGTTGTATCTTTTAAGGTATAGTCGGGGCCTTGTTGCCAGCAAGTCTATGTACACTTTTCTGTACTCTTAGAGGCTCAGTAGACATTATGTGGGTTATAAATATATTTTGGTAGTTGTTGTACTTACTCGTAATCGTGATCCCGTATCAGGAAGGTTGTATTTCGCATGTATGGTTTGGGAATATCTAATGCTGAAAAGTTAAAAGAGGAAAATGGACTTTATGTTATGAACACACACTTTTGATTTTATCTTGCTATTTCATATGAATAATGTCTACTATAACCACGGGGAAAGGCGTTGGGTAGGAAAGGAAAATCAGGTTCGCTTGACGAGGTTCGTCTAGTTAGGAGCCGGTCCCGTCCCTCGGTTTTGGGGCATGACAGAAACCTCGGGTATGAATCTCCTCGAGGGTTTCCCTCCGAGATTGAAACTTGGATAGTTCGGCTACCCAGTGTGCTCGAGTTTAAGTGATCTCAGCATAGTCTCTTGCTTGGGCTTGAGCATCTTCAGCATCGGACCGGTAGACGTCCACGATCGCCTCTGCATTGGCCATAGCCTTTTCAGTCTCAGATATGTCCTTTGCAAGTTCGGTGGCTAACCGACCCTCGAGCTCCTCAATTTTCTTGGCATGTGCCAAGTTCTTTTCCTTTATGATCTGAAGCTCACTTTCAGCTGATGACAGCTGGGCTCGAGCAACCTCCTTCTCAGAGGCAAGGCGGTCCATGTTTTGTTTCCACCCCAAGATCTCCGCCTTCATCATATTGACCTCCTCACGGAGCTGTTCGATCCTCTCGACCTTCTGTTGAACCTGTGAGATTGAAGTGTTAGCCATCGTTCCCGAACCAATGCCAGGAGCTTCTAAGATTTTCATTACCTTCTCAATCAGATCGGTCTATTCTTTATGAGTCGGGGCTAACCCGGCTCAGAGGTCCTTGATCTCTTTTTCTTTTTGCCCACCGAGAAGGTTGAGGGCATTCCTTTCCTTAGTAAGCCTTTGAATTTCGGCCTCGTACTGACTATGCTCAGCTCGAAATTGAGAAAATTCTTCCTGATGAAGCGTTGTGTCCTACACCGAAAGAAGAAAAGAAGTTAGATAGGAAGATAAAACACAAGCGTAATACCTACAAGGGGAGTTAAGAATTACCTATTTCAGAGCTTGCTGTGCTTCGTTAAAGAGGCTCGATGCCTCTCTTGAGTCCTTCCTCGAGACCTCCAAGTCGCTCAGGCCAGTAGCATCTTCGACCCCAGTAAAGTAATCAAGGAAGCGGTCCTTCCTTCCGTGGGCTCCTTCTATGGAGGGGGTCTTTAAGGCCCGAGCCTCCTGAATCTTCTCCTTTAGATAATGAGGGGAGAAACGGGGAGCCTCCAATTTCTATTTCCCTAAGTGGATCATTTGGGGCGTTCTCTCCATCTCTAGGGGCCTCGAGACCAGCCCCTACAACTATATCGACCGTTGGCTCATTATGGTGGGAGGAATCTTTCATCCTCGAAGACTCGGGGACTTCACCCAAGTCTTTTCCGGAGACCCCCTCATCACGAGATGGATTCTCTGCATCCATCACCGATTCAATGGCCTTTAGGGCCTTGGTGTTCATTCTCACTCGGGCCACCAGCCCGGAGTTGTCTCCTCTTCTTTGTCTTTCTTTCTTAGACTCCAAACAGAGTCTTCGGTCAGAAGGATGATGTTCTACTTCGGCTTACGGTCGCCTTTTTCTTAGGTTCTGGATCCTCGGAGGTTGAGGTCCTTTTCTTCTTTTTATCCTTCGCCGGTTTCGGGACCGGGATCGAAGTTTCCTCCTCACCAGATGGAGGCCTCATGACTGCGTCTTTGCCCAGGCCTGTACAAAAGGAAATTAAGTAAGTATGAAAAATATATTTTAACGAAGTCATCAAACACGTGAAAATGGGCTTACCATGATTTTCGGCCTCCCTTCGGCCCTTTGATAAGTCGCGCCATGCGCGCTCAGCATATGTCGATGTCGAGACTAGGTCCGTGACCCATCTCTTAAGGTCAGGGATGGCACCGGGCATCCAGGTAGCGGCTACATAAAAAATAACATCAGTAAAATGGAGAAGACAAGTAAACAAATAGAAGGGGATCGTACTTACGTTTCATGTTCCACTTCTCGGGAAATGGCATCTTCTCGGTCGAAATTAGGTCCGAGTTCTTCACCCTGACGAATCGATCCATCCAGCCTCAGTCCTTGTCCTCGTCCATATTGAATATGAAGACTTTGGTGGCTCGATGTTGGAGCTTTATTAACCCACATCGGTAAAGCGAGGGATATATAACCTGATGAGGTGGTCGAGGGTGAAGGGGAGCCCGTTGACTTTGCTCGAGAAAAATTGGAGCAATATGACAATCCTCTAGAGGGAGGGGTGAATCTGAACGAGGGTCACCTGGTACTTCTTGCAAAAGTCCACGATGATTGGGTCAAGAGGACCCAATGTGAAAGGATAAGTGTAAACACTCAAATACCCTTCCACGTGGGTAGTAATAGCCTCCTCTGGGTCGGTATCACCACCTCTTTGTTCTGCCAATTGCAGTTCTCCTTTACTTTGTCGATGTAGCTCTTAGGTATCGAGCATATATATATATATATATCTCGATACCGGATCGCAACGACCGGGGACCGATGAAGTTTTCTCGGTCTTGAAATCGGAGCTGACTACACACCCTCCATGAATACATTCCTCAAGGTGGGGTTCCACCAGCACTTTCCCACCGACCGGTTGAGAAGATGAAGCATTTTCCTTTTGTGGTACCATTTTTGATGTTCTATCCATTTGGTTTTGAAGTTAAAGGTGGAAGAAGATGATAAGATTTGGTATTCTAAGAAGAGGTTAGCAGTGAAAATTTCAGATTTTCATATGAAGAACTGGAAAAACTTTGAAGGTTAAAGCGAAAAAGGTGGAAGGTAAAGTTTGAAAGAGTGTAAAAAGAGGCCTATTTATGGGGTTCACGGCTACGGTTCAAGGGCACTAGTGGCCAACCACCAGCTGACACACATTAATAACTTAGAGAACTGTACCGACAGGACGTTTCGGTCACTTCCGACGCTTACGTCACATGAGGGATATCATGACAGGTTGATGAAAAAATCGAAGGCTCAATTCGTTTCTTGTCATTGCACTCCAAAAAATGAGGGGACTATCTGTATATGGTTAAAACCAGGCCCACCCGATTTTACTATTTGATCGAGGCTAGGGAAATGTATCGGAGGTCGGCCCCGTAGGAGATCAGACTGAGGCACGAGGACAAAGTACCGAGTTCGGAAATCGAGGTATTTGTCGAGATCGAAGCAAGTAAGAATCGAGACCAAACAAGGTAGACATCGATCAAGACCGAAGATAACATAATAACAAGAAGTGAGATATCGTGTCTGGTCGACAATCATGACGGAAATCTCGGAACAGATCGAATGAAGAGCGGTTGTTTAGCTAATCATGGAATTTCTTTCTGTAATTAGAGTTATACCATAAGTAAAATTCCTCTACTATATAAAGGGGAGTTCTGATCATTTGTTACACACATTGTTCTTGCATAAAAAAGCAATATAACACTCTCGTTAGCTTATACTCTCTTGTTCATCAGCTTGCTTTATTTAACTGTTCTGGTATCAATTAGTTCGATGGCACCCTAGCTCGAGGGCTGAATTCCGTTTCAGCACTGATTTGCTTTACGTTATTGTTAGTTTCAATTACTAATCCTCATATTTATCAATTGGTATTAGATGAAATCACGTGTCTTTAAAACCAAATTATAAATTTATTTGTTATCCAATTTTAAAGGTAAACATAGTGCTCAATATTGTGCCTTTCTTGTAATCTTTTCTTTTGTATAAACAAGTTTACGTAAGAATATTCATGCACTTTCGGACAATATTAGAGTAAGCAAAGATCTTGAGTCCTAATCTCGGTATCTGCCTACGAAATATTAATATAGGATCAACCTGCTTTGAAAGACGCAATTTGCATAATAAAAATAATAAAGTGTCTCTCTTTAACATTTAAATTTAGGGATAATTTCAGAGACCTACATCTCAATAACTACTAAGATAATTTCAGAGACCTACGTCTCAATAATTACTAGGATATCTTCCTTTACTCATTTCACTAATGTTAATGTTCATTTCTCTTGTTTTGGAAAAAGTGTGCAAAATTGATATTTTACCTATAAGATATTAATTTTCCTTAATTTGTTAAAGTAACCTATTGCTATTACAATTCGATGGTAGTACGTACTATCCAACTTATTGATGGCCACATGCATATCCTGGATGTCAGCCAATAAATGCAAAGTATTCCTACTACTTTGTGACAGAAAATTCAATTTTAGCAATTAGCATATTATAAATATATTAGATTAAGTTTTAACTATATACGCTTGTGCGTGTGAGTAGTGGCAGATCTAGCATGCAGTATACATGTTTATATGAACCCAATAGTTTTTAATTATACCGTGTGTATTTATCAAGAGATTTATTAAATATCTATAAATATCAGATTACAAACTCAGTTGTTATTGTATATTTATTTGAAATCGCTATACAGGAATACCATAAACTTTAAAAGCTACAAAAAATAATAGATGTAGTGGTACTCACATATTATTTTTTTTTGGCTAAGAGGAGATTATTATTAATGCTTACGTAATAATAATCTGTCTCTGCTTTCTTCTTAATTACTCTTATTTCCTTACTTTTTATATGTCGTGAAACCAAACAAGCTGAAGAAAAGGAAAATGGTATATTTCTATTTCCTTATATCTTGTAACTATTCTTTTTGTAACCAGTTTACTTGATAATAAAATGTAGATTAGTTACCCCATTATTTTGAGAACAAATTAAAAGTAAAAACAGAGAAAACTTTAGATGCTTATAGTAAATTCTTTCATTAGTACATTCATTTGTAGACTGGACTGCATGGGCATGCAAAGGTAAGTGCTGCTGTCACCATTACAAGTAACAAGCGTATATACTAACTCACATGGATTAAGATAATCTAAGTAGTAATTATTTGTTGCTAAATGGATATTTTAGAAAACTAAGATCGGTTAACGAAAGCTTATGATTGTCAAATTGGATTATGCAAGAAAACATTGATCTATCGTTTTCTTGGAACTAAACATAATGTATCCAAGACAAAGGTTGGATAGATGTCTAATCACCTTTTGATGAGAATGATGATTAGTATCTTTCATTCCGAATAAATAAAGCATATCTTGAGAATAGGCTCACTTAATCTTTCTTATCAATAGTCTTTTGCGTTTCTCACGATGGTAACCTTTCTTAATCATGCTTTTTCTTGCACGTTCTCTTGTTTATATGTTGGCTTAATTATAGTTAAAAAGCTTGATATACTACTATAAAATTTTTAAAATTTTCAGATTTTATAACTTTTCACTAGAGCTAGCATTTATTGACAAGAGCTTTTAATATTGGCTTTGGCGGTGGGCGTCATAGACGATTTCATCACAAATAATGTCTAGTAAAGTTTCTCGGATCGTCTGGTTCAAAACTAGGTTATTTTAGATTATAACCTAAATAAAGATTTTTCCTTTAATTAGTACAACATCAACAATAACAGAATTCATTATTATCTCACACTGTGGGGTCTGGGAAGGGTAGTGTATTCGCAGACCTTACCCCTACCCTGTGAGGATAGAGAGGCTGTTTCCAATAGACCCTCGGCTCAGGAAAGCATAAGCACCACATTGATGAAAATATAGACAAGAAGGGGAAGTACCAAAAAGTCATATAAAAGCAGAATAAAAACAACAAGATAGTAAAGTGATCAACAATGAAAGAAAACAATGGTTAGTAATAAGAACCTACTACCAACAGAAGGCGAGACAACATGCCAATACTACTGTTATCAACATTATAGACTACATGCTCTACTACCTTAATCCTCGACCTCCATACCTTCCTATCAAGGGTCATGTCCCTAGTCAGTTGAAGCTGCGCCATGTCTTGCCTAATCACCTCTCCCCACATCTTCTTTGGCCTACCTCTACCTCTCCGTAGGCCTTCCAATGTCAACCTCTCGCACCTCCTCACCAGTGCGTCTGTGCTCCTTCCTCTAACATGACCAAACAACCTAAGTCGCACTTCCCACATCTTGTTCTCAATAGGGGCCACACCCACCTTGTCACGAATAACCTCATTTCTGATCCTATCTGACCTGGTGTGTCCGCACATCCATCTCAACATCCTCATCTCTGATACCTTCATCTTATGGACATGAGCGATCTTGACTGGACAACACTTAGCCACATACAACATCATTGGTCTGACCACCACTCTGTAAAACTTACCCTTAAGTTTCGGTGGCACCTTCTTATCACACAAAATACCGGAAGCGAGTCTCCATTTCATCCATCCCGCCCCAATACGATGTGTGACATCTTCATCAATCTCCCCACCCCCATTAATAATAGACCTAAGGTACTTAAAACTCCCTCTCCTAGGGATGACATACGAGTCCGACCTCACCTCCCCTTCCCCTCCTTGAGGCTCGCCACTGAACTTACACTCCAAGTATTATGCATTGGTCCTACTCAATATGAAATCTTTAGATTCCAAGGCTGCCTCCATACCTCTAATTGCGTGTTCACACCGTCTCGCATCTCATCAATCAATACAATATCATCTGCAAATAGCATGCGCCATGGACCTCCCCTTGAATGTGGCGTGTCAGTACATCTATCACTAGAGCAAATAAAAAAGGACGGAGTGTCAACCCCTAATGCAACTCCATCATAACAGAAAAATGGTCCAAGTCCCACCCACTGTCCTCACTCGGGTCTTTACTCCATCATACATGTCCTTAATCAACCTAACATAGGCAACAAGTACACCTCTAGCCTCCAAATATCTCCACAAAACCTCACTCGTAACTTTATCGTACGCCTTTTCTTAGTCGATGAACACCATATGTAAGTCTTTCTTTCTCTCCCTTTACTGATCCATCAATCTCCTAACAAGGTGAATAACTTCTATAGTCGAACACTCCGGCATAAACCCAAACTGGTTTTCAGAAATAGACATACTCCTCCTCACCCTTAGCTCTATCACTCTCTCCCATACTTTCATAGTATGGCTAAGCAGCTTGATAACCCGATAGTTATTGCAATTTTGGGTATTACCCTTGTTTTTGTATAAAGGAACCAACGTGCTCCACCTCCACTCTTCGAGCATCTTTTTCGTTCTAAAAATGACATTAAATAACCTAGTGAGACACTCCAAGCATGCCTTGACCGCACTTTTTTCATCATGCCCGGTCGCTTTGCCCCTACTCATCTTACGCATAACCCCCTCAACTTCATCAACTCTAATCCGCCTACAATACCCAAAGTCACAACGACTCCCAGAGAGTTCAAAATCACCTAGTACTATGCTCTTGTCCCCCTCCCCATTCAAGAGACTATGGAACTAGGTCTGCCATCTTCGACAGATAAGCCCCCCATCCAACAAGACACTACCTTCTTCGTCTTTGATGCACTTCACTTGGTCCAAGTCCCGCGCCTTCCTTTCTCGCGCCTTAGCTAACCTGAACAACCTCTTATCCCGGACCCAGCCCTCGAGTTCCTCATAGAAATGACTAGCCTTGGCCGCCGTAACTGCTAGTTCTGCCTCTTTCTTAGCCAACTTATAATACTCACTATTCTCCCTCTTCTCCTCCTCATCTACACTTTCCACTAGCTTCAGATACACTGCTTTCTTGGTTTTCACTTTTCCTTTAACCTATCCATCCCACCACCAGAGTAACCCTTCGAGACCCCTAATATCTCTCTCGCGGCTTCCCGATGCACTACGCAATTGTGGTCCACATAGCGCTTTCATCCCCACTACTTCTCCAAGCCCCCATAGTCACCAGCTTGACCCCCAACTCCTACGTTTTAGTTTTCGTCAAGGATCCCCACTTGATCCTATGTTGGCTATACATCACCCTCTTCCTCCTCTTCCTCGTGATCTCAAGGTCCATGACCAGGAGCCTATGAAGGGTCGAGAGGTTCTCACTCGGGATGACCTTGCAATCCGTGCGAAGACCTCTATTGGACTTCTTACAGAGTAAATAATAAATATGAGTCTCGGCCACCGAACTCCGGAAGGTGACCAAGTGCTCACTCTTCTTCGGGAAACTCTAGTTTGCTATCACCAAATCAAATGCTCTAGTAAAGTCCAGCAGAGACGTTCCTCCTCTGTTTCTATCTCCAAAACCAAAGTCACCATGCACATCATCATATTCCACAGACGTCGCTCCAGTGTGGCCGCTGAAATCTCCTCCTTCAGTATCCGGGATGCCACGCACTATCTCATCCACATCCTTTAATTAGTAGTATTAGTGAAACTTTTATCACGCACATATATGAGTTTGAATGTCACCATCTCCTTATCCCTATTTTCTTCCCTGATATTTTAAGGGAAAAAATATGAAAAAGAAACTATATACAGTATATTCAAGTTCTAAGAGACAAAGAAGAGATGTCAATTCTCTATTTTTAGAAACTATTAATGGTAGCACGTGACTTTGAAGTGTATGTGGCATTAAAATTTGATTGTATTTCTTTTCCAGAAACAGTATTTATTGGAAATAAGTCTTTACGTAAATTTTGAGAAAATGTTTTTGAAGAAAATAGATTTGTCAAATCAACCATCCGAAAAATTTGTGTTATTTGTACATTATGCCCCTTTACAACTTTTAATTTAAGAAAATAACTTTTTTGATCTCTTATGTGTAAAAGAGAGATATTTTGCGTGTAAAAATAAATCTAAGCTTCTTTGCACTAAGAATATGCATGCGGCGTTTAACTTGACCGTGTCTATGTTTGATCTTAAGACAATGACATAGCTAATGATATGTTCCAACCGATTTATCTATTGCAGATTAAAAACTACTTCTAACCCTCTATTCGATTTAACTTCAGCCTTGGAAGTTGAGAATTTTCAAAAGGGCTCCCTTAGGGGGTAATGTCCTAGAAGAAAAGGAAAAAGAACCATACTTATTCCAAAAAATGGATACAAATTTTATGTAGATTAATAACTTAACATTCATGTTGTTACCGATTTATTCTTTTGATAATCAAGAAAGTGATTATCAAATAATTAGTCGAATTAGTTGATTTTATTAGAGTAATGATAATTAGCTCATACATCACTATCTTTGTCTAGTTATTAAAGTCAGAAAGACAGAACAATTAACCTTGCAGTTACACAAATGAAATCTATGAGTCATCCTACGAATATGTTTATCTGTGTCCAAAGAAGTTCTAGTATGATATCTATTTCCCCACCAAAATGCATTTTTTTTTGTTGTTGTTTGGGAAATATTATTGAAGAAATTTTCTAAACCAAACGGGCACGTATCGTCGTTGGTACAATTTCAAGGAAAAGAAGTAGGCATACTTCTTTTATAAAGCATGTATATTTTTGGCTTTATAATTGTCTTCTCTTTTTAATTCTTTAAGTTACTCAATCTTTGGAAAATGTGAAACTTTTTCTTTTGTCCTTGAAAATTATATTTCACGAGAACTTATATATGTAGAATCCTTGCCAAGGCATAACATATTGGACCATTTAATACTTTGGGCCCGTGAGTGGATCTGTAGACCATCTGTGTTTTGGCAGGATGCAATTTCCCAAAATATATGTGTGCTTCCATATTTAGGACCATTAATCGGATCAATCAATTTCAGAAAAATAATGCAGTACAAAATTTGCCTTGGCTAAAATTGGTTAGGCTAAGGTTTATAAGCTGCACAAGGCAATACCTAGTACATTCTAGGGATGAATCCTAGCTTTCTAAACTCAAGAAAATGTGACAAAAAATCTGGTATGTATCTCAAAAGTAATGTCTTTCGTCTATTGTACATCAACGTGTTTTTTCAACCTTTGTTAAAAGTTGAAGGAACAATCAATTCTGTGTTGGTCTGTTGGACAGTGCAAAGTGATGATATCACTACCAAACTATAAAATAAAATCGATTTCCTACAAGTCACAACTCATAACCATGATCAACACGGTTTTCATTTATGAAGGAAAATTATTCCTTATTCTATCTTTTTTTCTCCCTTTTCTTCTTCATATAGGATTTTGAGGGGGACCAATGAAAACGCAGAATGAGAAAATAAAGGGAGTAGGGGTGTAATCTGGCCGGGCCCGGGCCTAAACGGGCTTCGTAGGCCGGTCCTAAGTGGGTCCGGGCTTCGTGGGCCGGTCCTAAGTGGGTCCGGACTTCGTAGGCTTTTCTGTAGGAACCGTCCCGGACTAAGTGGGCCGAACCTATTTTTTTTTTTTAAATTTTTATCTAAGGCAATTTCTTGTAAATTATATTATAGAATTGTAAAGAGATATTCAAACCAATGGATTATGGTGTTTTAGAGACAAGGAAATCAAGTTCAATAAATACATAATTTTAAAAATATCACGTAAGTATTATAGTTTGTTTAAATTAGATAATATAAAATAATAGTTTAAAAAAATTTCTGAAATAATAATTGTTTCCACGTAGCTATTTCAAAAAATGAAGAATCTTTTGACCAAAAAGAAGTGAAGAATATTATCTCATAACATTTACAAATGTCTTATTGTGATTTATGAGGATTTATGATAAAATATTTTATGAAAATTATTGTTATTTATCTGACCTAATATTGAACACAAAATAAAAATACCTTTATCATAATTCTTACAGATTGACAAATAACATAAATTAAAAATTAAATATTTTAGTCTTTTAAGAATTTGAGAATGAAAAGGTTGGCAATATACATCCTACATGATTGGTAATGCAAATATAAAGTTTTAACTCGTTTATAATACATTTTGTCTTTTACTATTTTTTCTTTATTGCTTCAAATTATGTTTTTACCGATTTGACTTCTTAATTTATATTATAATCGATTTTGCTTTACTTTTTATTTCTTTCACCGCTAGTGCGCTTCTTATGAAAATAATTTTATGTACCTTAAGAGTTTTTTAACTTGTCAAATAATTTTACTAACATGATATATTTAGAAAAATATTGAATCGAATTCTTTTACTAATTAATTAATTCAAAGATTTACTTATGTGTTGTCATGACCCAAAATTCCACCCTTCAGGCCGTGACTGCGTCTAACGTTGAACCTGCTAGACAAGCCAACATGTACAGTTAATCTAACACTTGCAGTCCAATTCAACCATAGTAAAGGAAACACCTTTTTAAAAATCTTAACAGAAATGACGAAACACTTTAGAATTTTAACAGCGGAAATGTAATCGAAATCCGAAAATGCAAAGTGAAATGGCAAAATACATAACTTCACATAAACCCAAAACCGGGGTGTCACAACTCACGAACTATCTAAACAGAGTGCTAAATACATAGTTTGAAAGGAAATACATCATTGTCTTAAAACTGAGGGAAAAGATAAGACAACAAGGAATCCAAAGGCAGGAGAGACACCAAGGTCCACGAACGCCAGCGGGTATACCTTGAAGCTCTGGGTGGACTGAAGGTGACTCCCTCAACGCGGTCCACTGGGTCCGGATGCGGGGTCTGCACAACATTAAGAAGTGCAGTGTAGCATCAGTACAACCGACCTTATGTACTGAGTAAGTGCCGAGCCTAACCTCGGCCGAAGTAGTGACGAGGCTAGATTTGACAATAACGATAACTTGTCCTATTCTACAGCAGGTAACATGGATAATACAAGGCGAAATGTAGCAGACAAGTAAGGGATGCGGGAGCAGAAAAAAGGGAACAAGTGAAATGAAACAGCTAAAGTGACATATAGAAGTAAACAAGGGAGGCAATTTAACGCAATAACTAACGAGTCAAGTACAAATACCAGAAATGTAAATAATGGCACGGCATCACCCTTCGTGCTTTTACTCTCTTCCTCACAATGCGATGTATAATGTGAAATAGTATAAATCATGGCACGGCATCACCTTTCGTGCTTTTACTCTCTTCCTCACAATTCAATGTACAATGTAAGGCAATATAAATCATGGCATGGCATTAACCTTTGTGCTTATCATCAATGTAAATCATGGCACGACATTAACCTTCGTGCTTATAATCAATATGAATCATGGCACGGCATCACCCTTCGTGCTTTACACTCTTCCTCACTATGCAATATAATCAAATATCATAAAAAACAAGGAATTAAACCTCAAAACTCTTAGAATTTTCTTAAAACTTCATAAGGCTTAATTATTTCGATTTTTATCCGAAACCCGTCATTTCAAGTCCGTTTTACACCAAATTTCATAGATAACTCACATAACATATAATAAACCCGTTCCGGGCTCCGGAACCATAATACGGGCTTGGTAACACGATTTTTACATAATTATTCATTTTCAAAATCCTTTATTATTTTCAGAAATAATTTTCTTTAAAAATTCATTTCTCGTGCTTGGGACCTCGAAATTTGATTCCGGGCATACGCCCAAGTCCCATATTTTCCTACGGACCCTCCGGGACCGTCAAATCACGGGTCCGGGTCCGTTTACGAAAAATGTTGACCAAAGTCAATTTTATTAATTTAATTATTACAAAAATTCCATTTTCATCAGATTTTCACATAGAAGACTTCCCGGCTACACGCTTGGGCTGCGCACGCATATCAAGGTGAGACTAACGGAGGCTTTCGGGACCTCGGAACACAAATTTAACTAAAATTACTTTGGATGACCTTTTGGGTCATCACATGTGCTCTCAATATTAAAGAAGTAACTTAGTCTTTTTGTTAATTCAACTCCTTAAGAATACTCAACAGTAATTATAACTTTATGTAGTAAGAATTCTATTTTCAATAAACAAATGTTAGTGGATTTTTATTCATGAAAATATATTATGTGTAGAAAATATTATGTTCAGATGAACTCGGTATCAAATTTGCAAATCAAAGTTTACATTTAATACTTCAAATTAAAGTTCTAACTTGCATTTTATTGCATAATAAATTAATAATACTTTAAATTAATCTAACAAACTAAAACATTAAGCATAATACGTCAAACAATTTTAAAAAATACACAAATTGTCTCAAAAAATACGGATGTCTGGAGAACGCTCAAGACACTCTTTAAATGCCTCCGTAAACAGCATGTGCCTTCCAACTTTGGACGATGAGTGAAGACACGACCATAGTTCTTGCACTTTACTATGCAAACTTCTTCATTTTCTTCTACCACATTAAAGTATTCCCAAACATATGAGCGCACTCTAGAATCACCGGGCAAGATTTAACTTGAATTGAGAATTTGAGTTTGAGAAATGAGAGATTGATGATTTTGTGAGAAAAATGAAAGAATGAGGAGGTATTCATAGTTGACAATAGGGAAAAAGTGTAATTATAAAAAATTTGGGGTTAAAACAAAGTTGAGGGAGAGGAGAGGTTAAATGGCTATTTTATAAATAGCCAACAACTATTTTGGCAGGTAAAATGGCCATTTTTTAAATGCCATAACGACTAGAAACGATCATATTTGGCAGATGTTTTTTTAAAAATAGCTGAATATTTTTATACCGTTTAGGACCGGTCGAACCGGCCCACTTCCCAGCCGGTCCCAATCCCAAACGGTCTCGGTCTCGCGGGCCTCAATCATGGGAACGACCCACTCCCAGTCCCACCCGGTCCTATCTGGTTGGGACCGTTTAGGCCCACCGTCCATGTGGGCCCGCGGTCCTGGGCCGGTTCCTAACCGGCCTACTTGCCAGGCCTAAATGGGAGAGTATTTGGTATTCTCTCTGGTTCACAATAAGTGACCAATTTGCTTTTGACATACTCATTAAGAAAATACTGAATTCTATACAAAAATACCTAGTATGACTAAACTATCCTTAATTAAATATTTAATGTGAGGAGTAAGAAAACTTTTTAGGGATATGTACATAAGGTTATTTTGAAAAAAGAAATTGAATTCTTTCTTGATTATATAGATGAACACTTATTTTGAATCAAAATAAAAAAACAAATTGATCACTTACCGTGGACCGGAGAAAAAGCATTTAACGTACACTAAAATAATGCAGCCTAGAAATGTAATTATTTGGTTGCAACTCTAAAGCTCGTGAGTTTTCTAGTACATAAAACTAAATGGATGTGAGAAAGAGGAGGAAGGAAGAAAGTAAAAATTTAGCACAAACCAATCATGCAACAGTATCAGTATACTCTCTCACGACACTCAAAGTCTTGGGGAATCCTATTTTTAATTTATCTTATTGGAATAAGTTAAATCAACCAACTATGTAGCACTCCAAATTTTTTTGAAGTTTTTAAAGTCCATTAACACATCTATATCTATAACAATTCAGGGGAATAAGAAAGTGATATGGTAGCTCTTACCATTCAGGATCCATATTTCTCTTATTTCTAAGATTTTTGACTTTTTTCTCATTTCTACCATTTGCCTGATGCATTAAAGAGGAACTGAAACGTCACTTTAAATTCTTACCCCCTCCTATTCACAATAAGTGACCAATTTACTTTTTTATTTTGGTTCAAAATAAGTGCCTATTTATATAATTAAGAAATAATTTAATTTATTTTTACAAAATAACCCTTATGTATATATCCCTAAAAAGTTTTCTTACTCCTCACATTAAATAGTTAATTAAGAGTAGTTTAGTCATACTAGGTATTTTTATATAAAATTTAGTATTTTCTTAATGGATGTATTAAAAACAAACTGGTCACTTATTGTGAACCGGAAGAAGAAGTATATATTATGACCTCACCGTTACATCTTTCTGTAACGATTACATTTCCTTTTCAACGAAGGTGTCTTTTAAAAGCTCCCTCCGTATTGGAGACGTGCACTTGCCGCATGTTTTTTTTTTCCTACTACCAACGTTTAAAATTACAATATCAATTGTTATTACTTTTTTTTTATTTTTGTTTTGATGTTTGTCTATAACTTCATATTTTTAGTGCATTACTTACCATACATTTAGGTGCTTTAATACTAAACTATACTATATTTGTGCTTAATTAATTCTATTTTATGTATAGGTACGTTGAAGACAAATTTAGAATTAATTTTATGTGTATTTTATACACTAAAAGAATGGAGCTGTTTGATTATTGAATTTACAAAGATTATTTTAAAAGAGAACAAAGGACATCAAAAGCAGACAAACGAGAATGAGAAAAAACAAATTGAAAAAGAAGGAAATTAATGATTAAGAAAGGATTGCAAAGAAAGAAAGAAGAATCGAAACTTGAAAGTGGAATGAAGCAGTGAAATACGAAAGAAGAAAGGCAAAGCAACAGAACTGAATTGAATTGAATTCAGGCTACGCGAGCTTTCTAGCTCGCTATAGAGCAGGCATAGCGAGCACTTTTGCTCGCGTTAGAGCTGGCTACGCGAGGAAATTTTTGCGCGACAGAGCTCGCGCCGCGAGGCTTGAGGCGAGATGGAGCGCGCTATAGAGGTCGCGAGGCGAGATCCGTAGTGAGCGAGTTCCGAATTTTTAAAGCCTATTTTGTCTTCTATTTGATTTTGGATTTGATTATTTCGTTTAGGTCTCTTCCCTACACATATAAATAGTCATTAAACACCATTATTAGAAGAATTTTTTTTTTGACTGGAGGCTTCTACCTAGTTTTTTTTCTCTTCTCTTCCTTTAATCTCATAGTTTATTAGTTCTAGAGTTTTGGGTGCTGCATGAACGTTGTAGTTTGAAGCTTGAATTGTTTTTATTATTTTATCATATTGGTCTGTTTATTCAATCTTGCGCTTAACTATTTGATTGCTTGATCACCAATTGAATACCATCTACGAATCTAGGATTGAACTCGGGAGAGGGAATTCTAGATTGCATATAAAATTGAGTAGAGCCAGATCTTAACTTTGGGGGGGGGGGGGGGG
>MDKH01158848.1:0-70034 GCA_005239495.1 Nicotiana undulata | reverse complement strand
AGTAAGAAAATGGTCAGTACCACCAGGTCGTTGGAACTGGTTCATCTGGATCTGTATGGTCCAATGAGAACTCTGATCAGAGGTGGTAAAAAATATGTGATGGTGTTAGTTGATGATTACTCAAGGTTCACGTGGACCTTATTTCTGGCATCTAAGGATGAAGCATTTTATATGTTTATCACATTTGTTAAAAAAACTCAAAAGCAGTTAGGACATCAACTAACATCAATAAGATCTGACCATGGGACTGAATTTAAAAATGCTAAGTTTGTTGAGTTCTGTGATGAACATGATATCAATCACAACGTTTCTGCTCCTAGAACCCCACAACAAAATGGGGTTGTGGAAAGAAAGAATAGAACTCTTGAAGACATGGCAAGAACCATGCTTCTTTCTAGCAAACTACCACACAACTTCTGGGCAGAAGTAATAAACACTGCTTGCTATATAATTAATAGATGTATGACCAGGCCACTGGTAAAGAAGACTCCCTATGAATTACTCAAAGGAAGAAAGCCCAACATATCCCATCTTAGGGCTTTCAGATGTAAATGCTATGTGCACAATAATGGCAAAGATTCCTTAGGTAAATTTGATCCCAGAAGTGATGAGGGAGTATTCTTGGGATATTCATCACATAGTAAAGCCTATAAAGTGTACAATAAAAGAACTATGTGTGTAGAGGAGAGTGTGCATGTTATATTTGATGAAACTAACACTCTTTCTGAGAGACAGGAATCAAAAGATGAGGAGCTTGGACTGGTGAGAAGCAATGAACACATTGAAGCAGCCATGGAAGATGGAAGAGGTGATGGACCAGGTCCAACTACCCCAAGCAACATTACAGGGGGAACTCAACATGTGAATCGTGGCCCTGATCTTGTTCCACAACAACAAAACAACATGAAACTATCCAGAAGTGAACTATTAGTACTCAAACCATCAAGATATTAGAGTTCTCACCCTCTTGAGAACATCATAACAGATTTGTCATCCGGAATTAAAACAAGAGATTCCTTGAAAAATTTGTGTGCGTTTGATGCCTTCCCATCCTTAATCAAACAAAAGAACATTGGTGAAGCCCTACAAGATGCTGATTGGGTAAATGCCATTCAAGAGGAGCTGAATCAATTTGAAAGAAGTCAAGTATGGCACTTGGTACCCAGGCCACTAGACATATCAGTGATTGGCACGAAGTGGGTCTTCAGGAACAAGCTTGATGAGGATGGAACTGTTACAAGAAATAAGGCAAGACTAGTTGTTCAAGGGTATAGTCAAGAAGAAGGAATTGACTATGATGAGACCTTTGCTCCTGTGGCAAGATTGGAGGCAATCAGACTTCTTGTAGCATTTGCTGCATATATAGAATTCACTCTCCATCAGATGGATGTTAAGAGTGCCTTTCTCAATGGATATTTGAAGGAAGATGTATTTGTCAAACAACCTCCAGGTTTTGAAAGCAAAGAGTCACCTGATCATGTATATAAACTTGACAAGGCTCTTTATGGTCTCAAACAAGCACCTAGAGCATGGTATGAGCGATTGTCAAAATTCCTGCTGGAACATGGGTACAAACGAGGCAAAATTGACAGTACTTTGTTCCTAAAGGAAAAGGGGAAGGATCTTCTGATTGTGCAAATATATGTTGATGATATCATATTCGGGGCAACTACTGAAAAGCTTAGCAAGAAATTTGCTACACTAATGGGGAGTGAATTTGAAATGAGTATGATGGGTGAGATAAACTTCTTCTTAGGCTTACAAATCAAGCAAAACCCACAAGGAACAATGATTCATCAACAAAAGTATGTGAAAGAACTCCTCAAGAAGTTCAAGATGGAAGATTCAAAGGAAATAGACACCCCATAGCCACAACTACTAAATTGGATGTGGATGAACCTGGTTCATCCGTTGATCAGAAGGTATACAGAGGAATGGTTGGGTCTCTACTATATCTCACTGCCAGCAGACCAGATATTGTGTTCAGTGTGGGTCTATGTTTTAGGTTTCAGGAAAATCCAAAGGAGTCCCACCTCACTGCAGTGAAGAGAAATTTGAGTTATTTGAAAGGCACCATTGATCTGTGCCTTTGGTATCCTAAAGGTAGTAATTTCGACCTTGTAGGATATGCTGATGCTGACTATGCAGATTTTCTGGTTGACAGGAAAAGTACTCCAGGCATGGCTCACTTCTTGGGCTCTTGCCTTGTCTCTTGGCCACCAAGAAACAAAATTCAGTAGCCTTGTCTATTTCTGAGGCTGAATATGTGGGTGCAACCTCTTGCTGTGCCCAGTTGCTTTGGATCAACCAACAACTCCTGGACTTTGGAATAGATGTGGGATGCATTCCTATTTACTGTGATAACACTAATGCAATTAGTATGACGAAGAACCCGGTTCATCACAAGAGAACTAAGCACATAGATGTTAGGCATCATTTTTTGAGGGACAACTATGAAAAATGATCGAATTCTATGCTACTAATTGTCAAGTTGCTGATATATTTACCAAAGCACTGAGTAGGGAGCATTATGAGAGAAACAAGCTTGAATTAGGGATGATTAAGATCACCTAATTGAAAAATAAAAACTGAAAAAAAGAATTTTTTTGGCTAGAAAATTCAAAGTAGGCACTTAATCAAATTAATCATTGCTCAGTATTATGTATTTATTGCCATACTCTTCTGCCGTGTATTAATATGATTCCCTAGTTGCTAATGATATTTCTCTATTTTTGTAAATTGAGGCAAATAAAGGATTTTACCTGGATGAACCTGGTTCATCCATGATGGTTCACATAATTGACACGATACGTTCTCATCTCCATACATGTATTAATTCAAGTACAGTCATACATGAGCAGGACTCTATCTATTTGTGGTTCGAATTCAATTCTTGTACTTACCCAAATAATGAACCAGTTTCAAGAAGTCCCATCTCACTTGATTAGCCTAGTTTTAGGGGGAAAGTAACTGTCCAATCAATGTCTAATCAATGACAATTCTGAATCGATTAGTATCCCACTTGAGTTTATACTCTTCCGTTGTAATCTCCCCAGCCATAAGTTATAAAAAGACCATCATTACCCATTGTGCATAAAGCAACAGTCGAACCTTGTTCAACTCACTCAACTCACAATCTCTACTGCCTCCTGTCTTTCTTCTCTCTAAGAAATTCAAAATCATGTCGTCACCTCCACAAACTTCTTCTGATTCATCTCCAAACAGAGATTATGATGGAGGCAACTATGAATCAGACTCAAATTCACTCTCAATGTATAGTTCCGAGTCTCCAGAAAAGTCAACAACCCCAGAACATCCTACAATCCCAAAACCCACACCAAACCCTACCCTAGCCCCCAAGCCTCATCGTGTAAAAGTTCTTGCACGCAAATCTGTGGCTTCTGCTTCAAGAGCCAAATTCTTGGAAGAATTATTACATGCTGAAGAAGGCTCCAAACCAGAATCGTACAATGAATCATTCAAATCAGCCAATGAAGATGAAACACCTGGTTCAACCAGTGTTGAGAATGGTAATTCTGATGCTATCTCTGAAATAAATACTGCTTATCAACGATTTGTGTTGTTGGGGTCTGTGGTGGATGCTGAAGTGCCTAAAAGGCAAAGAAAATATGGGAAAGAGAAACCTCTTGAGATCGAGGGAGATGTAAATGTGAGGGGATCGGGAGAGGATGGTACCACACTGGCAATATGTGGTCCCATTTTTGAAAATCTTGAAGAAGATGTCACAATCTTAGGGGGAACTAGTGGAGTTGAGGAAGCTGATGCTGGGTTGGAGAAATTGATGAAAGCAATATATGAACACGTTTCTTCTGGGGAAGAAACTTTGGCTGAAAGACTGAGGAAGTTGGGGGACTCATATAACTCCAAGAAAAGAAGGACTCCAAAGTCCAAGAAGTCTAAAGCCTCAGTTCCTTCAAAGAAAAGGAAAGTTGCTGGTTCTGCTGAGGTACATGTTCCTAAGGTACGTGCTACGCAAAATATTGTAAGAGAGGAGGAAGAGATGTTAAAAAAGGCTCTGCAATAGAGCAAGAGAAAGAGAGCAGAGAAAGGGAAAGCCAAAGTCGGAGAGCCTGTCGAGGCTGTTGTGTTAGAAGAGGAGCCATTGGACCTGGTCCAATAAGAAGAGCAGGCTGCTCCAGTGGTAATTGGGACACCCAAGCCCAAAAAGGCTAAGACTTCTTCGAAGAAGTCAGCTACTGTGTCCACCACCAATGCGAGTACTGCTACAAGGACAAGGTCTAAGATAAAAAAGGTGAAAACGGTGCAGATTGTTGAGAAGGATGGGGGTGATGAGTGGAGTGGAGAGGAAGAGATGGACGTTGGTGAAGTGACTACTGACAGAGTTTCCATGTTTGGCAAGAGAACGATCTTGAAGGGAAAGTTGCTGAAGGATTTGGAGGAGCCTGGAATGAGGTATCTACTGGATTTTCTGGCAGCGCAGGGCTGGAAGGACATGGTCCTTCGCATGGAAGGCAGGCTGGTCAGGGATGAAGTTGTGGAGTTCATGGGGAATGCCACAGTCATTGGAGGCAGGGTCACCTCCTTGGTCAAGGGAGTTGAAGTCTCCTTTGATGCTCAAGAACTGGGTGTGATTCTAGATATTCCTGCTGAGGGGTATGAAGACTACACAAGTAAGAGATGGCCTTATTTAGATGGAATTTCCTCAGCACTCAGTATCACCAGATTCTTCTGCGACAATGAGAAGGAGCTTGAACCCAGGGTTGTGTACAAGAAGGAGATGAAGCCTGAGCATAAGCTTTTCTTTGAATTTGTGATCAAATTCTTGCTGCCCAGACAAGAATGAAGACACATTGCTAATTACATGGATTTGACCCTCATGGAGTGTCTGTACAGAGGCAAGCAGATAAATTGGCAATCGTTCATAATCCAGCTCTTGGACAGAGTGGTGAATGTGACTAAAGCTCATGCAATCCCTTATTGCTTTATTCTGACTGCAGTTCTAACTCACTTTGGAGTTCCTGCGAAGAAGGCTGAGATGGCTACAGCTAAAGATTATTTTGGGAAGGACACACTGATGTCTTGTAATTATCTTGTCATTGCTCCCGCAAATGAACCTGGTTCATCTCGGAAGTAACCAGTAAATTGCAAGGTCTGAATCTTAGTGCAGGAAAGCGAGGTAAAGGATATGGAGATCCTTCGATTGAAATCTCGCTTAATTGAGGTGGAAGCTGAGCGTGATGCTCTAAAAGCAGAACTTGCAAAGGAGAAGGAGAAAAACGAAGGTGTTCTACACCAAATGTTGTCCCTCCTTCAAACCAAGAACCCAACCTCATCTGCACCCTCCCAGCCTTAGGTCTATCCAGTGCTTCCTAGTTATCTTTCAAGTGCCCAGTTTGGGACAGTGTCTAGCTTTTATGGTTTCAGTTTTTTTCTGTTTTGCTCATGTTTTGATCTTTTTTGCTTTAATTTGTTGGTATTTGATATTCAGTATTAAATCAATGAATTTTGCTGATTTTTAAAAATTGTCTCAATTTATAATTTAGCTTACATTATTGGTTTCTTGTGTTGATTAATCATGCTTCCACCTGCAGTTGCCTAAATTTGGCCATGCGTAAGAATTAAAAATTGGTAAGTATCATTTTGCAACTTTTCGATGATGCCAAAAGTGGGAAGATGTATGCTGGTGTTGTGGTGTTGTGTTTTTTTTCCAAAAAGCGATATTTATAACCTAATGAACCTGTTTATCAATGATTAATTCTTAAAACTATACAAAGTGTTTGAAGTGTATACAGGATAAAAGCACAGAGTTTGTCATCATCAAAAAGGGGGAATTTGTTGGCCCATGTCACTAAATGAGTTTTGAAGATTGACAAGTTGAACCAGGTCCATCAGAGCACACACATCGGAACAGTTGGCACAAGAATTGTTCATGCATAGGAGATATCAGTGATTGCTGAGTATCAAACAGCTAAAAGGATATCTCCTAATACGAAAAGATTGCAAACTGATAAAGAAGATTGAAGTTGATTTTAGCAAGGACAGAAATAGAGAAGAAAGTTGAGTCATAGTCGAACTCGTATACCCAGGTAGAGTTGGATCAGAATTGAAACATGTACTCAACAACTGACTCTATAAATTCTCAATGTATTACTGCTGAAATTTGTGATGCATAAAGACAAAAGTGAATCAAGTTCTGAAAAGCAAAGTTGAGTCTAGTTGATTGTAGTAGGAGTTTTAACATTGTATCTTTTCAGCTTTCATAGAAGCAATTGTAATAGGTACACATTGTTCAAGTTAGAGTTAGCTTGAAATCTGTAGAAATTAGCTAGAGGCTAGTTGATACAAAGAGGATTAGAGTTTGTCCTAGGATTACAAAAGAGTTTATTTTGTAAGTTTGTTTGGCTCAGAGTTTTTAGTGAAGTGTTTGAGCAAATCCTACTGAGGAGTATGTCGTGGTTTTTTCACCTTTTGAGCAAGGTGTTTTCCACGTAAAACTCTCTGTGTCTTTACTTTACTGCTTTATTATTCTGCAACAGTAGAAAGTAGTACACCAAGGAGAACCAGGTTCTACTTATTAGACAACACTCGAAAATTGGGTACTGCACAATTAACTTATATTATTGTGTAGTATTGAAGTCTAAAACATGACTTACCCTTCTCATCTTCCTTTCATCTCCGCCTGTTACGTCACTGTTGTTTTCACCAGAGCCTCCAATTTTGTACCTATTTTCTACCTTCTTTGCTTACACAAATGGAAAAAACCTCCAAGAATGTGTCGCAGAAAGAAAAAGCTTCATCTTCCTCTTCCCGGTCGGCCGCTGATAAAATGCCGGTGGAGCCCCGTATCGAGGAGTGTGTCCCTGGGCCAATCGAAATATCTTCCGACTTTAAAGTTGAGAGACCGTCCTCAGTTCCGGGGCGCTGTGAGCCCATGTCTTGATATATCTGCTCGATATCGGAAGGCGATCTCGAGAGGGTGAAAAAGGACTGCAATTGGGAAAATAAGGAAGTGGTGGTTCCTTCCCCTGAGGAGGACATCACCACCTATGTGAAAGGGTATTTGAGTGCGTATACCTACCCTTTCACACGGGGTCCTATAGATCCGGTCATTCTCAATTTCTTTCGTCAATATCGAGTGACCCTTGGCCCGATCTACCCCTCTTTCTGGCGTATCACCAATTTGCTCAGATTCTTTTCAAGCAAGGTCGAGGGGATGACTTTCACCTTGGACAATCTAATAAGTTTATACAACCCTCGCCTTTATCGAAGTGGGTTTATAAAGCTGCAATGTCGGGCCACAAAGACGCTATTCTTGAGCATTGATGAAGACAAAGATCGAGGATGGATGGGTCGGTTCATCTGAATCAAGACCTCTGACCTAATTTCGGTCAAAAAATGCCATTCCCTGAGGAATGGAACATTAAAAGTAAGTGCAACTTCGTCACTAGTACTTACCATTTTTCTTCCTTTATTCCCTTCTTGACTCAGGTTCTTTTTTCATGGTGCAACTTCCCTTGGGTTACCCGGTGCAATTCCAGACTTTGAAGGCTGGGTTCGAAAAATGGTATCCACCTCTTCTCATGCCGAGCGTTGTTGGCATGATTTGGCCAGGGGCCGATGTGAGGCTAAAAACCACGGTGAGATCTTTTGCTTATATATCGAGGATCCCCTTTTAATGTGCTCCTTATTAACTTGGTTTCTTCACGTGTAGGTCTCGCTGAAAACGTTACCACGAGGCCACCTCCTCCTGGGGAAGAGGAGGCATCGAAGCTAAATAAAGAGAGGAAGAGGAGAAGAGCTTCTCCTTACGATACCCCCAAGCCAAAGAAAAACAAAGCTCGGAAGTCAAAAGCCGAGCCCTCTGCTCCTCGTCTCAACGTGGTTCAATGACTACGAGAGGAAGATGAAGATGGTGAAGATGATGGTTGCCCGCTGGTAACCCGAAAGAGGGGAAATACTGAGGCTTCCAGGAGCGGCGAGCCGGTGGAGCTTGAGGCGGCTCAATCTGGGACCTAGGGCATCTCGAAAGAGGGTTCGAGTAAAGTCCCGGAGAAATCAAGTGAAAAGGATGCCCCTCGCTATGATAACCAGTCGACGGGTGTGTCCGAAGGGTCTAGCCCCGAGGCCCTTCATAGGGAAGATAATGTCCCAAGTGATTCACTTGGGATAATAAGCATTGGTGATTCGCCGCTTGGCCCTACAATCTCTGAGGGGCAGTTTCAAGATGCTCGGGCCATGGAGACTCCCAACACGAGGCTGGCCCACGAAGGGAATGACATATTCCGGGAGTGCTTCGCTGGGGTCGACGATAGTCCCGATCCAGATGCATCATTTGTTTTCGACGAGGCTCAGCAACTTCTGAAACAAGTAAGTTTCATTTCTTCGTATTTACACTTGTTTTTATTTCATGTCTTTTCTAGCCTGACTCTCTTCTTTGCATACATGCCATGGTGCTCCACGGAGAAACATCTTCCAAATCTCGGGCTGAGCTATCCCGATGTGAGGCCGAGCTCAAGAAACTCGTGGAGAAGAGAGATGGCCTCAAACTCCTCTACGTTCAAAAGGAAGAGGAGATCATGACCCTACGAGCCGAAATCACAAGAGCTTATCGAGAGCAGACCGAACTCGTCGAAAGGGTAATGTAATTATTTAAGAGCTTGTTATTTGTTAACTTGATTTCTGGTAATTAACCTTCCGGTTTTGCAAGTTCAGTAGAAGTGTGAGCTGGTGGAGTAGCTTCGAGAGGAAGCTAAGATGAAGGAGACTGAAAGTGTGGGGGTGGAGACAACATATGGAGCGTCTTTCCTAGGAGAAGGATGCATGTCGGGCCCAACTAACTTCAGCCGAGTGCCATCTCCAAAGTGTGAAGGAGGAAAGCTTAGTCCGGGCCCATAAGATTGAAGAGCTCGAGGCTAAGCTGGCCGCTGAGTTTTAAAGTCTAAGTCTTAGGCAGAGGCGCTTGTGGACTCTTACCGAGCTGATGCTGAGGCTGCCAACATTCGGGCACAGGAGATCTCAATTGCTGCTGACGTTAAGCTATCATGTGGTGTCGACCACTCTAGGCCACAATCCAAGAGAGAGACTCTCGAGGAAGTGCATGCTCGTAGCACCGACCTCTCAGCTGACATCAAAAGCACTAAAGCTTTGGAGGTTGAGGCCAAAACCCCGCTTTCTGATGAAGAGGTTTTCGATAGTGGGTCCGAGAGTGAAGAAGATGAGGATGGGGCTGCCGAAGAAGCGATTCCCGAAGAAGTTGCTCCCGAGGACGTGGCTCCCGGGATGGACTAGGCCTTTAGGATTTTCTTCTTTTGTATCTTTTTTGTGTAAGGCCTTGATTTGCCTTTTGTACATACTATTCGATATATTAAAGAACTTTTCTTCGAATGCCTTCATAGATTTCAAGTCCAGATGTGTTTTTGTCTTCATTGAAAATGTTGAAAACTTTCATTGCTGTAATTTTACTAACTTTAGCTCGTATCCAGAACAAACCCTTAAGTTCTTCGGGTATACGAGGGTAAGTCTTTGAGCTCGGAAATTCATTCGAGACTTTATCTCGGGTGGCTTGATCGAATATATAGATGTATTTTCTTTATAATCAAGTTCAAATGAAACTTGAACTTAGGATAAAGCAAACCCTTACATTCTTATCAAATGATGAATAAGTTTTGAGCTTACAGCAATACACCCCTTAGGGGTTTTCGGTGAATCCTCGAGCTATAATTGACTTTATTCGATCTCGGAATAACAAAACCCTTGGGTCTGAATTGAGTGAGAGCGATGTCTCAAACTTTAATTATATTGGCCCTTAGGCTCTATAGATTGGGCCGATTCAGACACTAAAAATGGCTATTACTTTCCCCTTTTCAGCTAAAAGACTCCGTGAAAATTTCTTTATGACTTGGTATATATTTTTTATACCCATTAGGTTTTTTGAAGGTCCGATGATCAGAACCCCATTTTATTTGTGTCTCAACGTGTTTGTGCTAAGATAATTTGATACCCCGTGATGTTTTTCGATGGCTGATATTATCGAAGCCTTTTAGTCATTCAAGGACTGATTTTATCGAAGCCTTTTTTATTCGCTTTGCCAAGGGTAGCCTTTTAAATCGGTTTTTCAAAGTATTTGAAGGCCTTTTGTTTATTGTGGAATTCGGACGTCTTCGAGCCACGTTATTTTGGACGTAGACTTTAATGTGGCCGTAGCCTTCGGGTATGTCTCTTGGAATTATTTCCCAATAACATTTTGAATTTGTTCGAAATGTTAGTCCCGAGTATGATGGACTTGGCCTATATATCAAGGGGTGCCTCTTCGAGGTCTAGTGTCTTCGAATTTAGGTAACTTGAGTATGCAGTCCCTGATGTTTGAAGTATGTTTGTGCTCGACTTTAGAGCCATTTTTCACCAGTGTTAGTTTTCCATAATAGACTAGAATCGTAAGTATGCGATTTGTACAATAGAGAATTTGCTTCTAGACATGAGATGTAAGAAAGAATGCTTCTTTGAATGATCTATACATGCGTACATGTCTTGTTGGCGGGACTCAGCTACTCTACATGGACACGGTTCATTCAATCGTTTGGACCATTACAAAAGTTTTCCTATCGAGATCCATTGATACAAGGTACATTTCTCGAACATATAACATTAGAGGGCGATGCCCCCAGTATTTGAGGTATATTGCAAAGAATCCTTGGATACTGTTGAATTATCCTCATGTAACACATAATTGTTGACTCATTAAAAACCTTGCCGGAAAAACCCATTTGGGATAAAAACCGATCTAAGGGAAAAAGAGTGAACGCGTGCTTTAAAACTTGAGGTCTCGATGTCTTAGGTCGAACTCCTGTAATGAGTTAGTTCTGAATATGTATATAAATGAAAAGAAAGAGAAAATCATACATTAGCAATAGTATCGCTTGAGAAGCGATATATTCCAGTTATTCGGAAGTGGTTCGCCACTCATCATTCCGAGTTTGTAAGATCCTTTCCCGACTATGTCGAGAATTTGGTAGGGTCGTTCCCAATTAGGGTCGAGTTTCCCTTCATTAGGATCTCGAATATTGACGGTGACTTTTCTTAGGACTAAGTTCCCGACTCTGAAGTGGCGAAGGTTGGTTCTTCTATTATATTACCTTTCGATTCTTTGCTTTTGTGCAGCCATTCGAACGAGTGTAGCTTCTCATTTTTCATCTAACAAATCGAGGATGGTATTGATGGCCTCGCGATATGATTCCTCTGTTGCATGTCGAAACCTGGTGCTGGGCTCTCCTACTTCGACTGGTATTAAGGCTTCGGATCCATATACTAAGGAAAACAGAGTTGCTCCTGTACTGAATTTCGACGTTGTCCGATATGCCCATAGGACCTTGGGCAATATTTCTTTCCACTTCCCTTTGGCTTCGTTTAGCCTTTTTTTCAAGTTTTGGATGATAGTCTTGTTCATTGATTCGCCCTGCCCGTTCCCACTAGGGTGATACGGTGTTGATAGTATCCTCTTTATTTTATGATCTTCAAGGAATTTCATTACTTTGCTGCCGATGAACTACTTGCCAGTGTCACATACTATTTCTGCAGGTATCCCAAATTTACATGTGATGTTATCCCATATGAAATTTATCACTTCCTTTTCTGTAACTTTTCTTGAAGGTCTGTGCTTCAACCCATTTAGAGAAATAGTCAGTCATAAAAAATATGAACTTAGCTTTACCTAGGGCCGGAGGCAGATGACAGGCGATATCCATTTCATATTTCACGAATGGCCATGGGGATAGGACCGAGTGAAGTTGTTCGCCGGGCTGGTGGATCAGCGGTGCAAACCTTTGACATTTATCGCATCTTTGAACGAACTCCTTAGAATCATTTTCCATGCTATTCCAACAATATCCTGCTCTGACAACCTTTCAAACTAGTGACTCGGTGCCAGAACAGTTCCCACAAGTGCCTTCGTGGATTTCTCGTAGAACATAGTCAGTATCTCCCGGTCCCAAGCATACTTCCAATAGACCACCAAACGTCCTTCTGTATAATGTTCCTTCTTCGTCTAAGGTGAAACGAGCAACTTTAGTCTATAAGGCCATCGATTCTTTGTGATCCGATGAAAGCTTTCCGTTCTTTAAGTACTCTATGTGTTTATTTCTCCAATCCCATGTTAAGTTCGTAGAATTTATTTCAGCATGTCCTTCCTCGATCACATACCTCGAGAGTTGGACGACAATCCCCGAGCTGATCTCATCTTCATCGACCGATGACCCCAAATTGACAAGTGCATCGTCCTCAATATTTTGTTCTCGAGGTATATGTTGTGGAGTCCACTCTTTAAAATGGTGCAAGGTTACCTGCAATTTGTCTAAGTACCTTTGCATCCTATCTTCTCGGACTTCGAAGGTTCCGTTTACTTGGTTCACTACCAGTAGAGAGTCGCATTTAGCTTCAACGACTTGCCCTCCCAAGCTTTTAGCGATCCCGAGACCTGCAATCGTGGCCTCACACTCGACCTCATTGTTAGTCAATTTGGAATTTTTAATGGATTGTCTAAAAATACTACCCATGGGGAGTTTCAAAATAATGCCGAGCCCGTACCCTTTCACGTTCGAGGCACCGTCTTTGAAGAGGGTACATATCCCGAACAATGTACCTAATTTTAGTAGAAGTTCTTTTTCCACTTCAGGTACGAGGGTTGGCGTAAAATTGGCCTCGAAGTCTGCTAAAATTTGAGACTTGATGACCGTTCGGGGTTGATATTCGATATCATACCCGCTGAGTTTGACAGCCCATTTAGCCAATTGGCCCGATAGTTCGGGCTTGTGCAAAACATTACGGAGCGGGTAAGTGGTTATCACACATATGGGATGACATTGGAAATATGACTTTAATTTTCTAGATGCGCTTATTAATGCAAGTGCCGATTTCTCTAAGTGTGGATACCTAGTTTTAGGATCTCCTAAGGTTCGACTTACGTAATAAACAGGAGACTACGTACCTTGCTCTTCTCAAACTAGGACACCACTTACCGCGATCTTAGACACTGCCAAGTATAAGTAAAGCTTCTCATCATCCTTCGAGGTGTGAAGAAAAGGTGGGTTCTATAAATATCTCTTCAATTCTTCCAATGCCCGTTGACATTCCGGGGTCCATGCAAAATCATTTTTCTTTTTGAGTAAGGAGAAGAACCTGTGACTCCGATCTAAAGACCTCGAAATGAATCGACCCAAGGCAACTATCCGTCCGGTTAGCCTTTGTATAACTTTTACATAATCTACAACGGTGATATCCTCGATGGCCTTAATCTTATTGGGGTTGATTTCGATTCCCCGATTTGACACCATGACGTCGAGGCATTTTCCCAAACCGACCCCGCAAGCACATTTCTCAGGGTTGAGCTTCATGTTGGACTTCCTCAAGATTTCGAATGTTTCTTGCAAATGAGTCAAATGGTCCTCTGCGCGCAGGGACTTAAATAACATGTCATCAATGTAAACTTCCATTGATTTACCTATTTGTTCTTATAAAATTTTGTTAACTAGGCATTGATATGTAGCTCCTACCTATTTTTGCCCGAAGGGCATTACATAACAATAATAGGTTCCATACTTAGTGATAAAAGAAGTCTATTCTTGGTCTTCTAGGTCCATTTGGATTTGATTGTACCCAGAATAGGTGCCGAGAAAGGTAAGAATCTCGTGGCCGGTCGTGGCATCGATCATGTGGTCGATGTTAGGCAATGGAAAAGAGTCTTTCAGACATGCTTTGTTCAAATTCTTATAGTCTACACACATTCTAAGTTTGTTCCCCTTTTTGGGGACTACGAGTACATTGGCTAACCATTTGGGATATTTTACTTCCCGGATGGATCCTATTTTGAGAGGTTTGGCTACCTCTTCCTTTATGAAGGCATGCTTTACCTCAGACTGGGGTCTTTTTTTTTTTTTTTTATCAGTCTGAATTTGGGGTCCAGGCTCAGTCGTTGAGTTATTATCTCCGGTGGGATTCCTGTCATGTCTAAATGGGACCATGCAAAGTAGTCCATGTTATCAATAAGAAATTGAATGAGTTTTTTCTTGAGATCGGTGAGTCAACCCCATTCCCAGGTATACCTTTTGTTCGGCAGATACTCGATTAGTATCACCTGTTCCAGTTCCTCGACCGTTGACTTCATTGCATATGATTCATCGGGAACGACGAAAGTTCGAGGAGTAAGAAAATCCTCCTCTTCTTCTTCTTCTTCTTCCAATATCCGTTTCTCCTATTTGGTCGGGGCTGGGGATGGCGATTGCTATTTGGCCGTCTTCTTATCTTTGGTGCTCGATTTTTGTGAAGTCGAAGGTGTTGATATTGGCGTCACCTCATAGACTGCAAACATTTCATTTGCAGCGTGTTGTTCCCCATAAACCGTCTTTACACCATTCGTTGTTGGGAACTTCATTATTTGGTGAAGGGTCAATGATACTGCCCTCATGTTGTGGATACAGGGCCTTCCGAACACCATTATATCTCATGTCGCCTTCGATGACATGGAATTTTGTGTCTTGGATGGTTCCATCCATATTTACTAGTAGGATTATCTCCCCCTTTGTTGTTTCACAAGCCATGTTGAAGTCGTTTAGGACTCAATATGTGAGTACAATTTGGTCCTGCAGGCCGAGTGGCTCTATGGCCCTCGATATGATGATGCTTGCTGAGCTACCTTGATCCACTAAAACACATGTAACTTAAATTTTATTCAACAAAATAGAAATTACCAGGGCGTCGTTGTGCGGCTGAGAAATGCCTTCCGTTTCAACGTCATTGAATGATAAAGTTCCTTCGGGCACAGAGTCTCGAGTCCGTTTCTCTCTGATGATAGACACCTTAGTGCGTTTGAATGTAGGTCCTTATGGGACGTCGACCCCTCCAACGATCATGTGAATAACATGCTGAGGTTCTTCTTGTTCGTTCTTTCTGTTGGTATCTCTTTCTTTGAAGTGTTTTCAGGTCGATCACTGAGGAACTCTCAAAGATGGCCTTCGTTGAATAGTCGAGCTACCTCCCCCCTCAGGTACCTGCAGTCTTTGGTCCTATGGACATGTGTGTCATGGTACTGACACATTAAATTTGGGTTCCTTTGAGAAGTATCAGTTTGTATTTGTCTAGGCTACCTAGTGTCTTTGATCCTTTCGATAGCCGATAAAATCCCCGATGCATAGACGCTGAAATTGTATTCCGATAGCCGAGGTGCTTCTGTGGGATCTGCATATTTGTCGAAGCCAATTTTACTCATAAGTCCCTGAGAATTTTTCCCTCCGTCACTCCTGTATACGGCTAAAATCGGGGAGCCCGATTTTCACTACGACATTTTGCGCCTGACCTCGAAGAGCTCAGAGCAGAGTTGAAGCTTGACCCCGAGGATGCATATCGAAGGTTCCTTATGTTCGACCCCGGGGAGTATAAATCAGTGACCATCGTAGAAAGGCGGGAAATTCCCAAGGGCACGTGGTTTGAGCTGACAATGCAAGCAAAGATAGTACAAGTCCGTATAAGACCATTAAATAGTTGTACCAGTTGTGACTCTTTGTAATAATTATTAATGTACTATGTTGAGATTCCCCCTCTTATATAAAGGGTACCCTTGTCATTTTTTGGGCACACGATATTCAATACAAGAACAAGAACATTCTCTGCTCTTTAACTTAAACATACTCTACAATTGTTCCATTGATTTATTGCTTCCATTTATTGTGTTTCATTAATTGTTCTTCATTTATTACTCATTATTGATCATAAAGGGCTACCCTCGAGGCCCTCCATATTATTATTACTTCATCGATAGTCCCATGTTAAGCATACTAGCTCGACCTCGAGGCCCAACTCTGGCCAGCTTGAGACCCTGTCTTACAACTGTTCGATTTGCCTATCATTACTGTTCCTTGCTTTTATCTCATTTTCATAACTCACCCTTAGCATCTATTGCCTAACAACTGCTACTAAAATAAATAACATATTTTTAGAACCACAAAATCAAATATAATTGTAATTACCATTTTCAAGGTAAACAGTTTGGCGCCCACCGTGGGTTAAAAATAATAGAGATTGTTTTAGTGCTGGTTTACTGAAAAACGCAAGTTATTGTTTACACTTTTTCTTGTTCAAGAATCTTTGATTTCAGGTCACACCAGCGCCAATCCCCGTGGACATGGGCTCACGTAATGCCCAACATGTTGATATAAGCTCCCATACAGACGGGAGTATACGTCGGGGAAACCAACATGAAACGCATAAAACTCCAGCTCGGGAGGAAAGGGAAGTTAGCCTTCATGTCATTTTTGAAATGTTGCAGGCACAACAAATGGCTATTGCTCAGCTGCGGAGTCAACAAAAAACTCCACGCACAACAACACCGGAAATGACTCCTCAAGTCGAACAGGCACCAGAGAGATCGAGCAACAACGGGTCAGTAGACGAACCCTCTATTATGAAGATGCTTGAGGACCTCACAAAGAGGATTGAATTAGGCGAGAAGAAGATAGAAGCTAACAACACAAAGGTGGAGACCTACAACTCGAGGGTCGATCAGATCCTGGGCGCACCCCCGATTCTGAAGGGCGTATATTCAAAGAAGTTCTTGCAAAAGCCATTCCCATCGAGTGCTACTCCAAAGCCCATCTCGAAGAAATTCAGAATGCCCGATATCCCGAAGTACAATGGAACCTCGGACCCCAATGAGCACATCACTGCTTACACCTGCGCTGTAAAAGGAAATGACCTGAAGGACGACGAGATTGAATCCGTCATGTTGAAGAAAATCAGAGAAACACTATCAAAGGGGGCCATGATGTGGTATCACAACCTACCCCCGAAATCAATAGACTCGTTTTGCCATGCTGGAAGACACTTTTATAAAGGCACATACCGGTGCCATCAAGGTATCTACAAGGAAATCCGACGTCTTGAAAATCAAACAGAGAGAAAACGAGATGCTACGGGAATTTGTATCTTGCTTTTAAATAGAGCGAATGGAATTACCGCCAGTCTTCACTCAAGGCTTGAACAAGTGGATCTCGATAGCTTCGAAGTAGCTAAAGCTGAACTTGGTTAAATATCCCGCCGTAACTTGGGCGGATGTCCACAACCGGTATCAGTCAAAGATCAGGGTCGAGGACGACCAACTGGGATCCCCCTCGGGCTCAATCTATCCTAGCAGGATTTTTGCGAAGGAATCAAGGTTCCCTGATAGAGAACCGAGTCCAAGCAAAGAAAGGTACCAACCATACACCGAAGATTGAAGAAATTCCCGAGGTGCAATATACCTCGAAACGATCGACGGATGGATCGCGGTCAGAATTCTCGTGGACTCGTGAAACAAAACGGGTTCGACATGCACACGGGGCAGGTGGAGGCACCCCGTTTATCTGAGTACAACTTCAACATTGATGATTCGGGCATCGTATCAGCCATAGGTAAAATCAAAGATACCAGGTGGCCAAAACCTATACTTTCGGATCCTTCGCAAAGGAACCCTAACCTGATGTGCGAATTTCACGGCACTCATGGTCATAGAACCGAAGATTGCAGACAGCTCCGAGAAGAGGTAGCCTGACTGATCAATAAAGGGAACCTCCAAGAGTTCCTTAGCGAGCGAGCCAAAATAAATTTCGGGAAAGAGAGGCGAGCAGGAAGAACGAACCAGAAGAATCGCAACACGTCATCCACATGATCATTGGAGGAATCGACATCCCACAGGAACCTATTGTCAAGAGAACAAAAATTTCCATCACCTAGGAAAAGCAAACTCGAAGTGACATACCCGAGGACACTCTCACATTCAGCGAAGATGACATCAAGGCCCTGTCTCACTCTCGTAACGACGCATTGGTAATCTCTTTTATTTTGAAGAAATTTCAAATTAAACGTGTGCTCGTGGTACCAGGTAGCCCGACCATCATAATCAGGTCGAGGGTGGTAGAACAGCTCAGGCTGCTCGACCAGATCGTGCCCGCCTCTCGAGTCATGAATGGATTCAACATGACGAGTGAGACAACGAAAGGGGAGATCATCCTCCCAGTCAACGTGGCCGGTACAACCTATGATACCAAGTTTCATGTCATTGAAGGGGACATGAGGTACAATGCCTTGCTCGGAAGGCCATGGATACACTGCATGAGAGCAGTACCGTCAGCCCTTCATCAAATTATGAAGTTTCAAACGAATAACGAAATAAAAATGGTATAAGGGGAGCCGCATGCAGCAAGAGAGATGTTCGCGGTGCACGATGTGGCACCAGCATGGACACCTTCTATATCGAAGGAGCCAAAGGACAAGCAAATAGCCATGTAGCAATCACGAGCAACATTTTGGCTGCACCCGCATGAACTAATAAAGGATCGTGTCGTGTACTCGAAACGAGCATTTGAAGCATATCGAGGTTTAAACACCATCATCGCTAAGGTATAAACCTCTCCCCTTTTATTTATGTTTTACACTAACTTATGTGTAGGTGTTCGATTGAGAGGAATCGAAGCACCCTCCAACTCGAAGACCTTAGGTTTTAAAGCATGTGTTGCGCTCTTTTTCCCTAAGATCGGCTTTTATCCCAAATGGGTTTTACCGACAAGTTTTTAACGAGGAAATATTTATATGCTACCTAAGGAGAACTCATCAAGTATTCAAGGCTTCTCTTCGATTAACCTTAAATACTAGGGTGCATCCCCCTGGGAGATTGCCTCCTCGAATAAATTAAAATATGCCAAAGAGGGTCTCGATAGTAGAATAATGTATCGGACCAAACGGTCGAATGAACCGTGTCTGCGTAGAATAATCAAACCCTCGACGGCGAAAACATGTATGCTTGTACCAAGTAATCAAAGGAATATATTTTATCATCAAAACACTTCATGCTTCAGAGAAGTTTACTGTTCTCGCAAGAAATAGCCCCTAGGCCGAAAACGCTTGAACACTCGAGGACTGTCGTCGACAGTCAACTCGCCAAACCATACAAAATCGGAATTGTAAGCCCTCAATGAGGCAACCCCGAGATCATAAGCCCTCAACGAGGCAACGTCAAAAATGTAAGACCTCCATGAGGCAACAAGAAATATGAATCGAGCCACCAAGAACTCGAACCCATAAGACCTCCATGAGGCAATTTCGAGCTTATAAGACCTCCATGAGGCAATATCGAGCTTATGAGACCTTCATGATGCAATATCGAGCTTATAAGACCTCCATGAGGCAATATCGAGTGTATAAGACCTCCATGAGGAAATATCGAGCTTATAAGACCTCCATGAGGCAATATCGAGCTTATAAGACCTCCATGAGGAAATATCGAGCTTATAAGACCTCCATGAGGCAGTACCAAGTCTATAAGACCTCTACGAGGCATGCCCAAATTCGTAAGACCTTATAAAGGCATAATCCCGATATTAAAGTCAAGGCTATATATTTGAACTTGTAAGACCCCTTAAAAGGCATATCCTCGATATAGACGCTGAGACTACCTCGCTCGGGGACTAAAAGGCTACGGCCAAACACAATTACTATGGTCATAAGGCTTCGGCAAAACTAACATGACTCGGAGACATCCGACCGTCGCCATAAAATCACAAGCCTTCGAATACTTTGAAAAGAGACGGTTAATCAGGATACCCTCGGCATAAGCAAAAGAGCTTCGATCATATCAACTCTAAACAATGAAAAAGCTTCAAAAAAATCAGCCTACGAGCGAACCTACCGAGGTTCTCATCTGTCGTCACACATCGGCTCATAATAGAGGTTTGTATTGAGCCATCGAAGAGTCAGACGAACACAAAAACTTTAAAAGTCTTTAATGAGGGAAAACTATAGACATATTAGAGGTCGTACAGACCCAAAGCATAAGAGCCTAAGCGCCATTCTAAAGAGCCTTAGGGCCAATCTAAAAAGAGCCTCAGGGCTAGTGCGTAAGAGCCTAAGCGCCATTCTAAAGAGCCTCAGGGTCAATCTAAAAAGAGCCTCAAGGCTAATGCGTAAGAGCTTAAGGCCAGCCTAAAGAAGCCTCAGGGCCGACTTAAAACCCTAAGGGTTGATGAGCTCGAATCGAGTCCAGACTTAAAGACCAAACCCTAAACGGTTAACTGTTAACTATTGTCAATCGCTTATAGAGCAAAAAACCCCAAGGGTTTCATCTCGAAGTCCAAATCATCGGGCTAATCATTATCAAGCATCATAATTAATAACAAAAGCGAAGACACAAGCAAGCGGAAGTTCATACAACGGGAAAACCGAAAAGTTTCTTTTTATAAATGAAATGATACAAAGATACATTTATGATACTCTCACAAGAAGAGTCTTATACAATGAATCAGAAAGAAAAAGCCTAGTCTACCTTCAGGGGCTTAGTCTTTCTTCCCTTCGGGGATTGTGGCTCCATCGGCTCCATCGGGCTCTTCCTCATTGTCTTCAGTATCATAAACGAGGAACTTGGCGTTGAACTCATCCGCCTTGGCCTGCTCTATCTTCTACGAGAGATCGAAGCCCTTGGCATGGATCTCCTCGAGGGTTCCCTCCTGGATTTTCATCGAGCATAATCACTAATCAGTTGCTCTCGATCAAAAGCCTCCCTCAGCTTCATACGAGCCTCAGCGGCATCTTTCAGATAAATGGCCACCTTCTTATCGGCTTTTTCTCGGACCTCTTCGACTTCGGCTCGAGCATCTACGACGTCGGCTTTCATCTTCAGAAGGTCTTTCTCAAGCCTAGAAATCTTGCTCGTCTGAACCAAGTGGCTTTCTCGAGCATTGTGAAGTTTTATCTCAAGAGCGGAGGCCTTGGCCAAAGCATTCCTTTCGGCCGCAGCATGAGCATCTATTTGTGCTCTCAATTCAATATGTTCGGATTTAACCTGATCAACTTCACTCCAAAGGCATGCTAGCTTCTCTGTCTTTCTCTGCAACTGAGATACTAATACGTTAGTCTTTGAGGATGGGAGAAGAAGCCCGTGTTTACCCAAACTAAAGGTTACCTATTTTTTGAGGTTGCCTTCATAGTCACGACTTCGATTCAACTCAGATCGAAGGTATATCAGCTCTCCTGCCTTCTTGTCACAGAAGAGCCTGAGAGATTTCTTCCCCTCCAAGGCTTTCCGCAACCTAGCCTCACAGCGAAGCAACTCGGACTTGAGTTTGTCGAAGGCCTATGATAAAGAAACTTAAATTTAAAAAATGAAAACAGAAAGCTAAGAAAGACGCAAAGTTCACCAAAGCTCACCTCAGAACAGAGCTGCTGAGCCTCCTTAAAAGTCGAGTGTGCATCCACTTGCCTGATCCCATAAGCCCCAGTTGAACCACTCTGAATGGGGACGCGAACTCTATTTGATCTAGGCGGTCCCTGGCCCTGAACATCCCTCGAAGTACCTTCGACGGGAGAAGAAGATGGTGGAAAAGGACCTTAACTCCTTCCTTATTGAGGAACATTCCCCCCGAGGTTAGAGACCCCAGGTTTTGCAGGCTCAGCTACCTCGGGAGTCTTCTCGATCCTGATTGCCGACGTGGTGCTATCCCATTTGGTTGCATCACCGCTCATATACTGGCCGATGAATATAAGGTTTTCCCCAGTGGAAGCATCTTCTTTATGCCTCTGGGAAGGCCCCATCTCACTATGAATATCCTCGTCCCTCGAGGACCCCTTCCGTTTGTTATCATTCCTCGGCCCCAAAGCCGATGATCCTTCCTCCTCTCCAAGAGGGAACAATCTCATCTCAGAGAATTCTCCAATGCCCACAACAATGAAATCAGTAAGCACAAAGAGAAATATTCCTTAAGAAAGGAATCATACGACACTTACCATGATCTTTTGCTTCCCATCTACCCTTTGACAGATCTCGCCACTTGCGTTCATCGTATGTTGAACAATCTGCCAGTTTCTGAGTCCCATCGGCCAGATAGGGGACTTCATATGGCAACAACGAGACTGCTATGGAAAAAAGGAAGAAAACATTCTTACGGAGTCTGACTCCACTAAGAATAAAAGATAATAAAGTACAGCGTATCACTTATGTGTGAAGTTCCATTCCTCGGGAAAAAGCAGGAACTCCACAGGAATAATGTCAACAGTCCTTACTCAGACGAACCGACTCATCCACCCTCGGTCCCCATCTTCATCACCATTGGCAATAAAGGGCCTGGTGGATCGACGTCGTAGAGTGATCAGACCTCGGTAATGTACATGCCGATACAGTCTGATAAGGTGGCTAAGGGTGAACTCGAGCTCGACCTTCTCAGCAAAAAATCTTATCATCGACACTATCCTCCAGAATGACGGATGGACCTGGGTCCAGGTAACTCGATATTTTCGACAAAAATCGAGAATGACTCGGTCTAGAGGGCCTAGCATAAAGGGGTACGTATATACGTTCAAGAACCCCCCTACGTGGGCCATGATGCCCACTTCCTGGGAGAGTACCTGCAACATCACCTCTTATCCCCATATCACAGTCTCTCCTCATAATCTCAAGGTGTCTCTATTCTATTGAGGGAACGAACCTCGATGCATTCTCTATATGGCCCAGAACATTCAGAGGTCTCTCCAAAGTAAAATCCTTCCTCGAGGCAAAACAAATCGAAGTTAGCTCGCCAGATGCCGGCGGTGTACCACCGACAGGGAAAGAAGCAGGTGTGGAACCTTCCCTTTCCTTGTGAACAGATTTGGGAACAACAACCATGGCTATTTGCAATAAGAAAAATATGATAAAGCTCGGGCAAAAGCTTTGAACTAAAATGACAGAAGAGCTGAGAGAAGAAAGAGAACTCTAAAGAGAAAAACTAATTTTGCAGAACAACAAAGCCCTCAATGAAGAGGAAACGAATATATATAAGAAGAAGTAGAGACTATTCATTTGCTTTAATAGCCAATCAGCTCTGACAGAGCCATTATTACTTTTTGGGAAATGTACCGGCGGGGCCACCTCGATTATTTCACAGTCAAATCATAAAAATGATGCTATCATGCGAAATTCGAAGGATCGGAGGGTCAAATGACCCCGGGAAGGTATGTAACTGAAATCGGGAAGGTATGTAACTCAAATTAGAACAGTCCGATCTCGAGGATCTCCGTTACTCCGAGTTCGGGCTCGAAAGTGTTAAGTTCAAATTCGAAGATTAACTTTTGCATAGATATTAAAAGGAAATGTTTTGAAGACATGAAGATGAAGAGATCCTTTGCATTCCCAAAAATACATTTACAAGAGTACTTTACAAGACTCCCCCAGGGAGCCCATATACAAAAAAAAGAAATGAAAACAACAAGTAGGCCTATTATTCTCCCTCACTACTACCCGAGTCGCTTCCAGAGCCCTCATCTGAAGTAGTCGGGATTGCTGATTCCTCCTCCAAGGCCTTAGCCTCTTCAATCTCGGCAGAGAGATCGAACCCTCTAGATGCACTTCCACGAGGGCTTGTCTCCTAGCCTCCGAACGAGCATGAGAAATAGCCCAAGACAGTTTGAGCTCGGCCTCTTCGGATGTCTCCCTGGCTCGACCATTTGCAGCGGCAACATACCTCTTATACGAAGATACGAATACCTCGACCTCAGACTTGGCCGCAGATAACGCGGCAGCCTCCCTTTGAGCACCTTGAAGAAGACCCTGGGTCGGGGCCAACTCTCCCCAAATAATATCTCTCTTCGAGGCCACGGTATAATTATGCCAATTCAGCTCGAGGATCTCAGTATCCATGGCCGCTACTTCTTCCCGGAGCTACCCTACCAGGGCATACTTTTGCTCAATCTGCAAATAACAAGTCAAGATAATTAGCACCAAGTTACGATGATAAAAGATAAGTTTGTGAATACTAGATTACCTGCTCGATGAAGTTGGCCCTCTCCTGTAGCGCTTTCTCTAAGCCTGCCCGGAGGTTGATCAACTCCTCCTCTTTTCGGGCACATAAAGGCTTCAACTCGCCTGACTCCGATGTGAGCTTCTCAAGCTCCTCCTCATGGCAAGTCAGATCATCTTATAGCTTGGAGAAATCTTGGTCATACAACTTCTTGACCTACAACACAAAGGAGGAAAGTTAGAAAAACGAGAATGAAAACTCGAAGCACAAATAGTATGTCCAGGATCACCTACTTTTGGAGTCTCTCAGCCTCCTCCAGAGCGATGGGGTCATCGATATCATCATCCTTCTCAACGCCTATGAATTAATCCTTAACCGTATCCTTCTCCTTCTGAGAGGTCCCCATATCGGGAGCATCCCTGTCCTGAACATCCCGTATCTCCCCTAGAGAAAATGACGGGCCCGATTGAAAGCCACCTACGACATCAACTTCTATAGAGGCATATTCTCTCCCTCGAAGAGTTTCAGAATCAGGCCCTCCGCATTCGCGAATTAAGGGCTCGTCAGCACGGACTGTATCCTGTCCGACGGGTGGCTCGAGGACTGCACCCAAACCCTCCTTGAGTGTCTCCTCAGCACGAGGTGGGTCCACATCGGCCACCTCCGACTCGGTAGTCTTCTGCCCAGCAACTTTTGAAGAGTCAATGCTTCATCTTATCCTTTGTACCAAAGGGAGACACTCGTCACCTTCATCTTCAGTAAGAAAGACCTTTTGCCGAAGTCAAGACCGTGGCATCGGTCTTAGGCTTTCGAGCCTTGGGTTTCTTCGACATTGGAGACTCCGTCGGCGTCTCCTTCTTCCTCTTTTTACCCTTAGCGGGTTTTTGGTATTCCTTTTTGCCAGGAGGTGGTAAATTTATTAAAACGGCTTCCCCGAGGCCTGCACCAACACGAGATATCAAACATTCCACCATATAGATTACTCAAAAAGAATCTGGGAATAACAACAATAAGAACTTACCGTGGTTCTTGGCCTGCCATCGCGTCTTGGCTAAATCGTGCCAAACGTGCTTGCTATATGGAAAGGCAGAGTCTAAGAGTTAGACCCATCCCGGGAGGTCCTGGACCACGCCGGGGAACCACACGGTGGCTATACAATCGATTGAGAATCAAGAAAAAGAGAAAGGGGACAGTTTAGAAGAAGGAAAATAGGTGATAAAACATGCTCGATATGGGGATACTTACGCTTCATGTTCCATTCCTCCGAGAATGGAATCCTCTCTGCAATGATAAGGTCCGAGGTTCTGAATCGAACAAAATTGCTCATCCATCCCCGGTCCTTGTCTTCGTCGATGTAAGTAAATAATTCTTTGGCGGATCGACGTTGTAGCTTGCCTAAGACCCCTCTATAGAGACGAGGGCTATTCAACCTGATCAGGTGATTGAGGGTGAAAGTCATCCCCTCGACCATGTAGGAGAAATATCGAATCATGTAGACAATTCTCCAGAAAGAAGGATAAATTTTACCAAGTGTCACACGATACTGAAGACGAAAATTAAGGATTACCGGATCTATCGGTAGGGAAAAAGAATCTACGAGGCCTAAAGTGAAAGGATACGTATATACGCTGAGGAAGCCAGCTTTATGTGTAACTATTCTTTCCTCAGCCGAAGGGATTTCTACTTGCACCGTCTCCCCCCAGCGGAAGTCTACCTTTACTTTCCTTGTATCGGTCACTACACTTATGTACCGAGACATGGTCTCGCATCGGCCCAGTGTAGAAGGGGGCTTCTCGATGGTGAAATCATAGATCGTGTCAAAGGGACTAGGAATGCACTGCTCGATACTAGGAGGTGTTTTCGATTTACCCTTAGACGGGTGTGATGAAGAAGTGGTCCCCTCTTTTTGAGGGACCATTTTAGAAGTCTGGCCATGGTTGTAATTAATTTTCAAAGCAAGATGATGAATAAATGAATGCAGAAGAAGGGTGAAGGCAAGATCTTTTAGCACTAGATTTGGAGGTTTGACAATATTGTAAAAGTTTAGAAGACAGGATATGGAAGAATTTATAGGAACCATTTTGAGCGTGTTAGAGAAGTGGAAAGGTTGACCAATAGCGGTTCGCGGGCTTCTCGAGAATAGTGTCGACAACGACCTCTTCGCAGCCATTTTGTCACATAATTTAATGATCGCACGTGGCTGACGTCACAACGAGGATATCGAATAGGCAGGAATTCAAGGCCGTTTCTTATCGTTTCATTCTAAGAAATGCGGGGACTATCTGTATACGGCTAAAATCGGGGAGCCTGAATTTCCCTACGACATTTCGCGCCTCACCCAGAGGAGCTCGAAGCAGAGTTGAAACTTGACCCCAAGGATGTGTATCGAAGGTTCCTTATGTTTGACCCCGGGGAGTATAAATCAGTGACCATCGTAGAAAGGCGGGAAATTCCCAAGGGCACGTGGTTAGAACTGACAACGCCTGCAAAGATAGTACAAGTCCGTACCGGAACATTAAATAGTTGTACCATTTGTGTTTCTTTGTAATAATTATTCATGTACTATGTTGGGATTCCCCCTCCTATATAAAGGGGACCCTTGTCATTTTTTGGGCACACGATATTCAATACAAGAACAAGAACATTCTCTGCTCTCTAACTTAAACATACTCTTCCATTGATTTATTGCTTTCATTTATTGTGTTTCATTAATTGTTCTTCATTTATTTCTCATTATTGATCATAAAGGGCTACCCTCGAGACCCTCCATATTGTTATTTCTTCATTGACCGTCCCCTATTAGGCATACTAGCTCGACCTCGAGGCCCAGCTCTAGCCAGCTCGAGATCCCGTCTCATAACTGTTCGGTTTGCCTATCATTACTGTTCCTTTATTTTATCTCATTTTCCTAACTCACTCTTATCATATATTGCCTAACAACTGGTATTAAAATAAATCACATATTTTTAGAACCACAAAATCAAATATAATTGTAATTACCATTTTCAAGGTAAACAACTCCTTCGATCATTCCGGGCGGAGTTGCATCCTTGACCATTATTCCTCCGATCTACAATATATGGCTGGTACCGATCTTTATTCGGCATTGATTCTCTATCAACATCCCTTTAATTTTACCAGTCAACCAGTTTGGATGTACTGAGCCTGAAGGGTCTTCCAATTGGTCGTCCTCGACCCTGATCTTCGAGTGATACCGGTTGTGAACATCTGCCCAAGTCACAACTGGTACTCGACCAAATTCTGTTTCAACTGGAATGATGCTATCGAACTCCGTTCATTCAATCCTTAGGTGAAATCCTGAACAACCCAATCATCAATGACCTGCGGTAACTCCATGCGTTCCATTCGGAACTGAAATACAAACTCCCTTAGAATCTCGTTATCACTCTGTTTCACTTTGAAGAGGTCTGATTTTCTTGTTGCGACCTTTATGTCCCCAACATGTTCCCTTACGAACAAATCGTCCACCATGGTGAATGAATCGATAGAATTCAGTGTCAAGTTGTGATACCAAATCATAGCTCCTTTTGACAGGGTTTGTCCGAACTTCTTCAGCAATACAGACTCGATTTCGTCATCCTCCAAATCATTACCTTTTATGGTGCACGTATAAGAAGTAACATGCTCATTGGAGTCAGAGGTACCGTTGTATTTAGGTATATCAGGCATACAGAACTTCTTTGGGATGGGCTTCGGAGCCGCACTCGGAGGGAATGGTTTTTGCACAAACTTCTTTGAATCCATTTCTTTTAAGATTGGTGGTGCCGTTGGTATCTGGTAAACTCGGGAATTGTAGGTTTCCACCTTCTTATCGTTGGCCTCAATTTTCTTCTCTTCCTATTATGTTCTCTTAGTGAGCTCCTCGAGCATCCTCAATCTAGAATGATCCGTTGTCGAGGTATTATCACCCGATCTTTCAGGCACTGGCTCGGTATAGCGAGTAGCCTCCTGTTCGGCCCTACTTGGTGCTCTGTGTTAATTTTGCAACTAAGCAATGGCGGTTTGTTGAGCTTGAATCCTTTTGAAATATTACTTGGAGACTGACTCCTTCGTTTTCTATGCCCTATGTACCTCAACCGTAAGTTCAACCCTCTCTGCGTACGCTTCTTTCGGGGTCTGCACCTAAATCCAGATTCATAGCAACATGGGAACTGACATCAACCAGGTTGACGGGCAGTGCTCTTCCGAGGTTAGCCTGTGGCACCTCGATTCCTAGAGAAATAACATTCTCATTTTCTCCGTGGAGTTCGAGGCCATTGTCATCGTGTGTGGATGTGTTTTTTGAGTTTTACATGATTCAACTTAAAAACAAATATTCTTGACAAGAACAAGTGTAAAATAATGTGTTTTACTAGAATTAGCATGGAACAATTGTCATGCCCCAAACCTGGGGAGGCGTGGATGGCACCCGGTGCCGTGCTAGCCCGAGCGAACCATTGTGTAAATCATTTATTTTTCTTCTGTAACTATCATGGGCCAACATGGCACAACTCATAATGTATAACTATAAGTGGGAAACACTGTATCACTGAACCATTTTTCTTAAAACATGAATACATATGGGTCGTCAAGGCCTCTGACATACTGTACAACATGAAACTCTGTCTACAAAACCTCTAAGATTATTTGACGTCAAACGGGATAGGGTACCGGCCTACCCATAAGTCTGTAGCAAAATACTGACACGATGACTCATAGACTCGATTGCACTCCAAATGAGGTGGAGTCTTACCGATCCTTCGTTGAAGCCAATCTTGTATACTATGAGGTATCGTCAAACACATTATATATACCTGCATGCATGAATGCAGTGTCCCCAACAAAAGGATGTCAGTATGAATATTGTACTGAGTATGTAAGGCGGAACTGAAACATAACAGTAAGTCAACATTAATTAAAGCCATGTAGGAGTCAACTTGAATCTTTGTCTATGCCACCTTATATGCATACTTATTATACATATATATATATATATATATACAAAAACACACACACACACACAATGCTTCTCTTTGAGATTGTTTCTATTATTCATATCGTATGATGCATGACTGCCCAAATGATTAGTGGTAACTGCCCGACTGACCGTAGCACGATGGTAAATGTATGACTTCCCGACCGGCCGTAGCTCGATGGTAAATTCATGACTTCCCAACCAGCCGTAGCTCGGTGGTAAATGAATATGCATGACTGCCCAACCGGTGGTAAATAATGATACATAGTTACCCAACCAGTGGTAACTTCCCGACTAGCCGTAGCACGGTAGTAAATGCATGAAGATCCATGTATCACTATTTTAAAAACATTAACATCTCTATCATATACCTCAATAGGGAATTAGGAACATACTTAGACATGCTTGAATATCACTTTATAGGAATGAATAACGTAGATATCCTTAACTGCTATGAGACGAACCCCTTATGGAATATCATTACGTTTACGTCTTGTTACTTGGATCATGCCAAAAGAAATAAGGATTAGCCTTAACATACCTATATGATCTCTTCCTTATTACTCTTCGAAGCTCAACACAACTTCTTTAATCTACAACAAGTGAAATGATATTGACGTTAACATATAATGTAGTACCATCGTATTTGTCTAGTCGTATGACTTAAGGAAAATTGGAAGCAACTCCCCTATTATTAATACAACCCAAAGACCGCTAAGGATCATCAACATACCAGCAACATCATAGAAGCATTCTCTTGGAGTCTTTGGCACCTTTGATGATGAATTATGTTGATTTCTCTTGAGTTTGGTTCTTGGGATCTTGGACCAGTTCTTGGAGATCTTCAGAGTGTTTGGTGAAAACAATCTCTGCATATTGACGAAATGTAATGGGTAATGACAACTTATAAGCTCACCGCCTCAATTCTCCAAGCATGTGTGTAAGCTGCCTGCTTGGCAACTTGAGTAGTGCAACTTCAGACACATGTATCTCTCTACTCCGATATCATATTGACAAACGGTTTGGACCGTTGGAAATTAGGTTACAAGACCTTCATTTTGGTATGCGATATGTCCCAAAATGTCATCATAAAGATTACGAATTTAATTTCTCAAAATGGCTCGTTACGAAGCAAATCTTAACTTGATTTTTCCGCAAGTTAAATCCAACTTTCCCAAACTTTATATTTTATATACAAACATCAATTGACTTAAGACATACTCTTATGTACGATAACATGCGGTGTAACATCATTCCCCCAATGGAACATTCGTCCTCGAATATTGACTAATGCGCTTATCAGTCTTTTAACCCATAGCTCTTACGTATTTTAATATTGTGCTTTCCATCTAGGGGACTGTTCTATGAATAATTCCAAAGACCAGGGTATTCTCCCCTTTAGGCCTCTTTCTCACACCACGACTTTTGGTCAGAATCCTTCCAATCTTGTAACTGTCTCTGAACTTGTAAATGTGCCTATGCGTCTCTCATCTCCTCTGTAAACTAAATGAAAACCCAACCTCTATCTGATGTCTGGACTATTAACAACCTTTTGTACTTGAGTATCTCATATTTTATTCACCTTTACCTTACTTACCTTTCAATCCCTTCCACATAAGTAGAAATTACATCTACTCCTTAAAGCTCTTATATAATACCTGCACTGTTAGAATCTGATTTTAATGATGCAAATAATATATATGTTGTGTGTAGGTACCTCTCAAGAATGAAAGAACAAGATCACTGGCGAATCCAAAATCGAGGATATTGCGGAAGAATAGATGAAGCAAACTGAATCTAGTAAGATCCTTATGGTATCCAAAAATAAGGAAATATAAAGGCTGATGAAAAGAACGACGGAGTAGATTGCGGAAAGAATAAAGGAATCAAGCAATCAACGACACCAAGAATATCTCACGCGGCTAATTCTTGAAAGCCCAAGATCCTAGGAGGATTTTAGTTCCATCTGCAGAAGCATTCAGTGTATCCCTTTCTACCTTAGCCGTTGCGGAACATCCTTATTCTTGGAAAGAATCAATCTCTTTCCAAGGATCAAATCTCTTGGGTTGGAAGTGTCTCTTCAGCAGTCAGAGCTTACTCATATATATACACTCTTTTGTACATTATGAAGATATACTTTGATCGAACCAATTACCCTCTCTTTGTTCTACTACATACAAACATTGTAGCTTCTAAAAGATGTGTTGTGTAACAAGTTAGAGAAGAAATAGATAAAACCACTGGTGAGGCATTGTATCAAAAAGAAATCAAGAGTCACTGAAAGATAGCCGTAGGTGTAAACTACACCATCTCTATATTCTCAAAGAACTTCATTCACTGAAATAGAACACCCTTGCAACCCAAGGGGACCGGACTAGGATTCACATTGAGTCTGAACCATTATAAAATTCCGGTGTCTTTAATTCCTGCACTTTTATTACTGTCTTTACTTTCTACTTTGTTATTACTTCACTGCTATTTCTAGTCGACTAATTACATAACCAATCAACTAGTAAAATAAATAAAAATAGTCAATTCACCGCCCCTCCTCTTGCACTTTCAATTGGTATCATAGCCTCGCTCACATTTTACTTTTGCTTAACAGCTTGTGAGAAAAGATCATGGCCAACCAAGTCATTGTCGGAGCACTTTTCCAGGAAGGAACATCCCAAGAGAGGCCACCCTACTTCAACGGTCAACACTTCTCACACTGGAAAGTGCGCATGGAAATCTACGCAAAGTCCTATGATGTCAAGGTATGGAAAGTCGTCAAAAAGGGAAACTAACCACTACCTGTTGCTGCTACGGCTCAATTCCTCGCTGATATTGATGCATATACTGAAGAACAAATGGCTATTGTTCAAGTTCATGCAAAAGAAAGAAATTTGCTCTACAATGCTATCAATGGTGAAGAATATGAAAAGATATCCAGTTGTGATACAACCAAGGAATGAGCAAAGTAAAAGAAACTCACATCAACATGCTGGTGCACGACTATGAACTATTTCAGATGAAAGAAGGAGAATCCATCGAAGAAATGTTTTCCAGATTCAGCAGAATTTTAAGTGATCTAAAATCATTTGGAAAACTATACTCCAGTGGTGATCAAGTAAGAAAAAATCTTGAGAAGCCTACCTACCACATGGAAAACGAAAGTCATCACTCTCGAATCTCAAGATCTGAGATGAACTTCGAGGAGAACTCATAGCTTTTGAAAAGACCCATGTGAAGAAAACTGCTCAAGAAGAAAAGAAGAAGACTGTAGCTTTCAAAGCTACAACTGATAGAGCAGAAAGTGATATAGATGATGATCCTGAAGCTCTCAAAGAAGAAATTTCTCTAGTATCAAGAAACATGGATGGACTAATAAGGAGATATAGAAACACCAAGAAAGGCAGGTTCCCATCCAGGTGTACCAAACAATATGGAGAACAGGATAAAAATGATAGAAAATGCTATGAATGCAGAAGATTTGGACATGTTCAAGATGAATGCCCTGAACTCAAAAGAAAAGTATCTAGAGGATTCAACAAGAATAAATCATTTGGAAGCTAGAGTGATGAAGACAAATGAGATCATGAAGAAGTAGCCAACCTGTCCTTCATGAAAATTCTTGAAAACGACATGAAGAAAATCTCATGATGCTGGACAGACGAGGATGACTCTGACAATGAAGAAACAGATGAAAATGAAAATTGTTTCATGGCTCGAGGTGAAACAAGCGAGGAACACCACAGAAGGAGTCACAAAGAAAAATGGTATTTTGACAGTGCGTGTTCCAGCCACATGACAGGTGACAAGAACATGTTTAAAGAAATTACAAAAATCGATGGAGGAAATGTAAAATTTGGTGATGACTCAAAAGGAAAGATAGTTGGTACCGGAACTGTTCTGTTAAACAACAATTGTGATATCACCGAAGTTTATCTTGTGTATGGACTCAACTACAATCTCCTTAGTATAATCCATCTATGCGATTTAGGATACGAAGTAAAGTTTAAGAAAACAGGTTGTTCCATCAAGGACGAATCAGGTAAAACAGTTCTTCCAGGTAAAAGGTATGGTAACGTTTACATTCTTGATGGTTTTGAAAATATAGATAGTCATATCTACTTAACTTCTATTTCTGATGATCCTTGGCTTTGGCATAAGAAACTTGGTCATGCAAGCATGCATTTGATAGGAAAGCTTTCGAAACGAGAACTAGTTATTGGTTTACCCAAATTAAACTTTTCTAGAAATCATGTATCTGATGCATGTCAAATTGGTAAACAAACTAGAAATTCTTTCAAAAGGAAAGATATTGTCTCTACTTCAAAGCCTTTGCTACATATGGATCTGTTGGACCTACTAGAACTGCCAGCATTGGAGGTAAGAGATATACTTTTGTTATTGTTGATGAATACTCATGTTTTACTTGGGTTATTTTGCTATCTCACAAGGATGAAGCCTTGCAAAATTTTGAGATCTTCTGTAAAAAGGTTGAGAGAGAAAAAGGATCTCTCATCACTACTGTGCAAAGTGATCATGGAGGAGACTTTGAAATTCGAGCTTTAGAAGACTTCTGCAATGATCAAGGATATACTCACAACTTCTCTGCACCTAGATCTCCTCAACAAAATGGAGTGGTTGAATGGAAAAACAGAACTCTACATGATATGGCCAGAACCATGTTGCTAGAACATTCCCTGCCAAATCACTTCTGGGCAGAAGGTGTAAGTACTGCTCGTCACATTCTAAATATATGCTTCATTAGACCTATCCCGAAGAAATCTCCATATGAGCTATGGAAAGGTAAGCGTCCAAATGTAAGCTATTTCCATACTTTTGGAAGTAAGTGTTTCATTCACAACAATGGTAAGAACAATATTGGAAAATTTTATCCAAGAAGCGATGAAGGTATTTTTCTTGGTTACTCATTAAATAGCAGATCTTTTAGAGTGTATAATAAACGCACCTTATGTGTTGAAGAATCTATGCATGTTGTTTTTGATAAGAATAACACTCTGGCCGAGACACAAATTGATGCAGGTGATGATGAACCAATGCAGAAATCTCAAGAGGTACACCAACCTCAAGAGTCAACTAGTAAACCTGTCAACATTGAAGAGTCGACTAATGTGATCAACAATAGTCAACTTTAAGAATAAAAAGAATCAACTACTTCTGTTGCTCGTCTAAATGAGTGGAAGAATGAGTCTGAGTATCCTCAAAAATTAATTATTGGTGATTTGAACGAAGGGATGTAAATAAGAGGATCTCTCAAAAAGAAGGCCAACATAGCCCTGATATCTCAAATTGAGCCAGAGAAAATTGAAGAGGCCCTAAAAGACTCAAGTTGGGTGCAAGCTATGCAGGAAGAACTTGATCAATTTGATAAAAATCAAGTATGGAAACTGACAACCAAACTTGCAAATGCTCCAGTTATTGGAAAAAATGGGCTTTCAGAAACAAGTTGAATGAGGAAGGAAAGGTTATCAGAAACAAATAGTCGCCCAAGGATACTCACAACAGGAAGGAGTCGACTACGACGAAACCTTTGCTCCTGTAGCTCGATTGGAATCTATAAGAATTCTTCTGTCATATGTTTCATTCAAAAGATTCAGACTATTCCAGATGGATGTTAAGAGTGCGTTTCTGAACTGGTTCATTGAAGAAGAAGTGTATGTTAAGTAACCCCCCGAATTTGATGACTCAAAATTTTCCTATCATGTGTTTAAATTGACCAGAGCACTATATGGCCTAAAACAAGCTCCAAGAGCATGGTACGAACGTCTCAGCTCATTTCTCATTGACAATGGATTCATAAGAGGTAACATAGATACTACCTTGTTCATAAAAAGATCATCTGAAGCTAATCTCATTATTCAAGTTTATGTTGACGATATTATTTTTGGTAGTATTAATCCTCTTATGCGCAAGGAATTTTCTGATCTTATGCAAAGTGAATTCGAAATGAGTATGATGGGAGAACTAACATTCTTTCTTGGGCTACAAATCCAACAATCTGAAGAAGGGACCTTCATATGTCAAGCCAAGTACACCAAGGAACTAATTCAAAAGTTTGGTATGGAAAATGCAAAAGGTATCAGCACTCCTATGAGTCCTTCAACTAATCTTGATAAATATGAACAGGGAACATCTGTTGATGAGACTAAATATTGAGGAATGATTGGTTCTCTTCTTTATCTAACTGCCAGTCTACCGGATATCTTGTTTAGTGTATGTAAATGTGCCAGGTTCCAGTCAGCACCAAAGGAGTCTCATATGACAGCTGTCAAGAGAATCATTCGATATCTCATTGGAACTGCCTCTTATGGATTATGGTATCCTCATTCTAACACCTTTAAATTAGAAGGATTTTCAGATGTTGATCTTTCATGTGACAAGGAAGATAGGAAAAGTACAAGTGGAACATTTCAATTGCTTGGCAAAGCTTTAGTATCGTGGAACAGTAAGAAATAAGGATCAGTCGCACTATCCACAACTGAAGCTGAATATATAGCTATTGGACAATGTTGTGCTCAGTTACTTTGGATGTCACATAACCTCGGTGACTATGAACTTTCTTTTAAACCTATTCAAATTTTCTGTGATAACTCTAGCGCTATTTGTCTTTCAAAAAATCATGTGCATCATTCTAGAGGAAAGCTTATATAGATTAAACATCATTTCATTAGAGATCGTGTACTCAAGGGAAATATCTAAATAGCGTTTGTAGGAAAAAATGATCAATTAGCTGATATTTTCACTAAGCCCCTATTAAAAGAAAGATACTTCCTGTTAAGAAACTTATTGGAATAATGTGCATTACAAAAAAAATTAGGATCAATATGTCATTATCAGACTTATGTGTGCTAAAAGTTTTTATTTTTTTGTAATCATTTACTGTGCCTCCGATTTCCCTCTTTTTCCCTCTCTTTTCACATCAGTTGCAGAGTTCAAAGAAGGAAACTCAATCACCGCGTCTTCTCACCTGAAAACTCTTCTTTTTCTGCACTCAACCTCAGAACACGCCTTTTTAATGCCTAAGACTCTTTTCAATCAATTTCATCTTCTACAAGTAGAAATCCCTCTCAGAAACCCTCTCTTCCAAGACTCTATTAAATGGTTAAACACCCTAAAACTCCTTCCGCCTCTACTAGAAAAATCACTCGTTCACGATTCAAAACCCCTGTTCAACCCCCTGAGCAAGTAGACCTAGGGTCCGAACAATCTGAAGGATGTCCCTCTTCTTAGGCGGACTTCTCTGATCATTCTCAACCTTTAGGAGAAAAAGCCTTAGGGAAACGGCCAATGGAAGAAGCCCTTGTTTCTCTTACTCCAAAGAAATCAAAATTCGATCTTTCCAGCGCCCTAGAATCTGACCTAAACTTATGGGATTCCCCAAATAGAGAGCTCTTTGTCGCTCCGAAGAACAAACCTATTGCTCATGGGAGGATAGTCAATCTTGATAATATGGAAGCCCTTAATTTCAAGGTAAAATACCTTTTTTGTTTATCAGGGGTGGTCTAAGTTTTTCTCTGTTCCTGTGCCTAAAGTTTATGAAACCCTTGTTAGAATGTTCTATGCAAACCTTCGATATAGTAAGCCTGATAGGCTGGAATCCTTAGTGTTAGGGAAACGTATTGTCCTTGACTATGCTTTATTTGACTCAATTTTTCAGTACAAGTGTTCTGGTTTTCCTATGCTCTTCAAATATTCATGGCCTGACGATTTTGAAATTTCTTTTGATCAAGCAAAAAGATGCATTGCTAAGAATCCCTTTGATTCCCTACCAAACAAATTAGGCCCTAGTGATGTGAGTTTTGAAACCCGTGTTCTATTCCATATCCTTGCTACCTCACTGATTCCTCGCAATGGTTCCTTCTCTACTTTCTCTCTTAGGGACACATTCTTTGTTTACTGCCTTGTGACCAATCTCAAAATCAAGCTGTCCTCCTGGGTTATTAATTTCATGATTGAGAGTGCTGAAGACCCAACTAGTTTGCCTTATTGTCTGGCCGTTACCCACATTCTGGTAGCCCACAACATTCCTCTCTCTTACTATCCCTCTATCATGGTTTCCAAGTCTTACAACTCTAGAGCCTTTGTCAGTATGTGGTATGTGTGTGTTCAAGGGTCATGGGTCAAGAATTAAGAGAATGAAATCAAGCCTGTCCCAATCGAATCTAAATCCAAACCCTCTGCCTCTTCTCTTAGCCACAGTAATCCTGATTTGGCTGAAAAGCTTTAGTGCATTAGCTCTCAACTAGCTGAGATAAAAGATATCCTCTCTGCCACTCAGTCTACTATTGATTACATCCATACCATCTCCAAGGAAACATGATCTGATGTTTCTATAACTCGAGTTGCAGTTCTCAGGGTCAGGGAGAATGCTGTCAAAGCATTCAAAAAGATTCATGACAGGTTTGATGGAATGAGCATCTCAGCCACAACCATCTTTGATCAGATGAAAGAGGTGATTTGCAATACTCTTACATACTTTCTGCACCGTTAATTTGGATGTTTCAGACAAATTGTTGTGTTTTAAAAAAGAATTGTGTGCTTGGACTGGGTCACCAGTTGATGGATGTTTTAAAACTATGACTGCAAAACTCTCAGCTTTTATCAATCATCTTTTGGTTTGCATTCCCTCTTTGCTGATGTCAAAAAGGGGGAGAAAAGAATATGTATGTAATAACACATGAACATCTATTCGGGACAAGTCGACTCTAGCACAGGTACAGCTATTCGGGACAAGTCGACTCTAGCACAGGTACAGCTATTCGAGACAAGTCGACTCTAGCAAAATTGCAAGCTACGCATAGAGATCAAGTCGACTACAACACTTTTTGATGGGGAGCACGCTCGAGTTTACTATAGCAACTATTGAGGGGGAGCAGAACCAGTTGACTATCATATACAAGGAAGTCAACTGATGTTTATACATATATTATTTTGTTATCATCAAAAAGGAAGAGATTGTTAGAATCTGATTATAATAATGCAAATAATATATATGTTGTGTGTAGGTACCTCTCGATAATGAAAGAACAAGATCACTGGAAAATCCAAAAATCGAGGATATTGCGGAAGAATATATGAAGCAAACTGAATCTAGTACAATCCTTATGGTATCCAAAACTAAGGAAACAAATAAAGGCTGATGAAAGAACGATGGAGTAGATTGTGGAAAGAATAAAGGAATCAAGCAATCAACGACACCAAGAATGTATCACGCGGCTAATTCCGGAAAGCCCAAGATCCTAGGAGGATTTCAGCGCCATCTAAGGAAGTATTTAGCGTATCCCTTTCTGCCCTAGCCGTTGCGAAACATCCTTATTCTTGGAAAGAAACAATCTACTTCCAAGGATCATATCTCTTGGATTGGCAGCGTCTCTTCAGCAGTCGGAGCTTACTCAAATATATACACTCTCTTGTACATTAGGAATATATACTTTGATCGAACCAATTACCCTTTCTTTGTTCTACTGCATACAAACATTGTAGCTTCTAAAAGATCTGTTGTGTAACAAGTTAGAGAAGAAAGAGAGAAAACCATTGGTGAGGCATTGTATCAAATAGAAATCGAGAGTCACTGAAAGATAGCCATAGGTGTAAACTACACCATCTCTGTATTCTCGAAGAACTTCATTCACTGAAAGAGAACACCCTTGCAACCCAAGGGGACTAGATTAGGATTCACATTGTAATCGAACCAGTATAAAATTCCGGTGTATTTAATTCCTGCACTTTAATTACTGTCTTTACTTTCTACTGTGTTAGTACTTCGCTGCTATTTTTAGTCGACAAATTACATAACCAGTCAACTAGTAAAATAAATAAAAATAGCCCCCCCCCACCTCTTGCACTTTCATGCACCTCTAGTGCAAACAAAATCTGGAAAAAGCTTCATACTAACTTCTTACGAATCAGCTCTATGAGACAATTTGAAAACAAAAGAAGGGTAACATTTCCTACATTCCCCACAACCTCTCAATTATTAATGTGGCGCGCAACACACCCATAAGTGAGACTCTACTAGGCATGTTTTTGTAGACTCCCTTGGACACGACCTGCTCTGATACCACTTTGTCACGCCCCAAACCTGGGGAGGCGTGGCTGGCACCCGGTGCAGTGCTGGACCGAGCTAACCACTATGTAACTTATTTGTTTTTCTTCTATAACTATTATGGGACAACATGGCCACAACTCATAATATATAACAATAAGTGGGCAACACTGTATCACTGAACAATTTTTCTTAAAACATGAATACATATGGGCTGTCAAGTCCTCTGACATACTGTACAAAATGAACCTCTATCTACAAAGCCTCTAAGATTATTTGACATCAAATGGGATAGGGTATCGGCCTACCCATAAGTTTGTAACAAAATACTGACAAGATGACTCATAAACTCGGCTGCACTCCAAATGAGGTGGAGTCTTACCGATTCTTCGCTGAAGCCAATCTCGTCTACTATGAGGGCTCGTCAAACTGATTATCTATACCTGCAAGCATGAATGCAGCTTCCCGAACAAAAGGACGTCAATACGAATAATGTACTGAGTATGTAATGATGAACTGAAACATAATAGTAAGTCAACATTAATTAAAGACATATAAGAGTCAACTTGAATATCTGTCTATGCCACCTTATATGTATACTTATAATACACACACACACACACACACACACACACACACACACACACACATATATATATATATATATATATATATATATATATACAATGCTTCTCTTTTAGATTGTTTCTATTATCCATATCGTATGATGCATGACTGCCCAACAAGTCAGTGGTAACTTCCCGACAGGCCGTAGCACGGTGGTAAATGTATGAATGCCCGGCCGGCCGTAGCTCGATGGTAAATGCATGACTGTTCGACTGACCGTAGCTCGGTGGTAAATGAATATGCATGACTACCCAACTGGTGGTAAATAATAATACATAGCTGCCAACTGATGGTAACTTCCCGACCGACCGTAACGCGGTGGTAAAGGCATGTATCACTATACTAAAAACATTAACATCTCTATCATATAACTCAATAAGGACTTAGGAACATTCTTATACATGCTTGAACATCACTTTATAGGAATGAATAATGTAGATATCCTTAATCGCTATGAGTAGAACCACTTTTGGAGGATCATTACCTTTACGTCTCATTACTTGGATCATGCCAAAAGAAAGAAGGATTAGCCTTAACATACCTGCATGATCTCTTCCTTATTACTCAACCAAGCTCAACACAACTTCTTTCATCTACAATAAGTGAAATGATATTTCCATTAACATATAATATCGTACCATCATATTTGGCTAGTCGTATGACTTAAGGAAAATCGGGCAGTAACTCCCTGATTTTTAATACAACCCAAAGACCACTAAGGGTCATCAACAAACCAATAACAACTATAACCAACAATAACAACATCAATGATATGATCTAATGTGTGTTTCTCTTTTTATCTTAACAATCATATTGAGCGGCAAGCTCGTTTTTACTCATAAAAATGTCGCGCCCCCTTTTGCTCGTGAAATCGGGTTTCGACATTTGACAACTCCTTTTTGAGAGGGTAACGAAAAGGAATTCGTTATTAGAGTCACCACTTAACGGATTAAGGTGCTTTAGGGAACCTTTAGCAGATAACTCAGATTATACCAGTTTTCATTACCAGAGATCGGGTAAGGGCTTAGGTTACATTGAGGGGAAGGTGTTAGGCACCCCTCGAGGTCCACAACGGTGGGTCCCGGCCGAACTTAAATTATGCGAATTAGTCTAAAAAAGTGAAGAAAACTATTTAGTAAGGATGTGGGGTCCTAAATGTTTTAGCTTATAGGATCATCGCGTGTAACATAAATAATACTTCGTAACTCCCCCAAGACGGGGGTGTTACTGATATTCTCCAGCGGGCACAGACTATCATCTCCTGCTACCCGATTACTATCTTTAAGTTTCTACCTAAAGCGCTCTAGTTGATTCTAATTCGTTTCCTATGCTATGCGTGCACTACCCGTCCCTTACCTGTGGACCTGGAGGCATTAGGACTTCTATTTGGGATGGTTCTAGACTAAGCCTAGGTTGCTCAAAATTGTAAAATACTAGGCAACAAGAAAAATAATTAGGACTTTCATATAAAAGCAGCTATGGACTCATATTGACCTCCACACATAAACAACAAATGCACGTAACCGATTAGCAAGTTTTATTAATCGCAGAATCCTATAGGCAGGATATCTATGTGAGAAGAAAGGCGAGCAGTCATATATAGAATCAGTTTCATTAATGTGAGTATTTGCGTACTAATTTTATTTAGTACAGTATTTGGGCACTTCAAGCGGTAATGAATAACAGTAAATCACAATTACAAATCCAGAATTGTTGTTCAATCCTATAGGCATGTTGTCTAAGTGATTGATAGTGACGATCGAATTTCGAATAAATTAGTACAACACTATAGGCATGACTTCTAAGAGTTTGAACTGGTTTTAACTCAATAGGCATGATTTCTAGCATTGAGCTTATTTTAATCTTATTAGCATGATTTCTATTATTTGATTGATTTTAATGATATAGGCATTATTTCTAATTATTGAACTGATTTTAGTCTTATAGGCATAATTTCTAATTAAGCAGTTTATGGGCAGAAATTTATACACATTGCTAGAAAACTGTTGAGCCAGGTATTGGTCTTATAGGCATGATTGCTAACACATATTTATTTGACAGGTTGATGCACCGAAAGGGAGGATCTTTAACAAGTCATAATATTAATCTTATAGGTAGGATTTCTAATAAGTAAACACAATACATAACTCATATGTTTTTAGCAAGAATACCATGAAACTTATAAGAAGAATCCACAGCACAAATGAGACCCTATAGGCAGGATTTCTATCCGAATTAGCAAAAGAAGATAAATACCCTCTCGATTTTACTAAGTACCCCAAAATGTGTTTATTACAACATTATTACAGACCAGATTAACGAACAAATGACATAATAGTAATGAAGTAAACTATAGAGAGCCTTTACATGCCCTAATACTGTAACGACCCAGCCGGTCGTTTTGCTTATTAGGATCCCATTCCCATAGATGAAGCCTTCCTTAGCGGCTATTCGTGCTTTATGACTTGCAGGAGTGGGTGGTTCAGGATTTGGGAATGATTTCAGTGGTTTAGAAACACTTGGTTCCTTAAGATTGGCCTATTTGGCCAAGTTTTATTTCGGTGAATATTTTGAGCTAACAACCTCGGAATCGAGTTCTGACAGCTCCAGTAGTTCCGTATGATGATTTCAGACTTGGGCGTATGTTCGGCTCGGGTTTTCGATGACCCGGGAGCATTTCGGCGCCTGAAATGGAAATCAGAATTTCCTTATGTTTGAAATTTGGGCTGGGACGTGATTTTATGCTATCGAGGTCCAAACGGAATTCCGAGACCAGGAATAGTTCCGTATATTCATTTATGATTTGTATGCAAAATTTGAATTCATTCCGAGTAGTATAGGCATGTTCGGCGCAATGAAGTGAATTCTATAATTCTTAAGTTCTTAAGTTGATTCAATTTGGTTTTGGGGTTGAATTTTGAGTTTCGTCGTTGTTTTTCATGTTCCCGAAGTTTGAGCGAGTCCATATCATGAATACAGACTTTTCGGTGCTTTTGGATGGGGTCCCGAGGGGCTCGGGTGTGTTTTAGACCCTTGGGAGCTAAGTTAGAAAAACAAGAATTTTTCCGCCCTTCCTTGAATTATTTGGTCATGCAATACTTATTGAATACAAAGAACAAAATTCATTTCGACCCCGTCGTAGTTCTCAATCATTTCGTGGCACCGGGCATCTGGTTTCCTTCTCTGTGATCACAAGAGGAGGGTTACGATCGGGGAGAAGGATTTTGCTGGGCTTCTGGTTGTTCTCTACGATCGCAGTCTTCCCCTTGCGATCGCATAGGTCTGGGTTCCAAAGCTTCGCGATCGCAGTCCTTTCTCGCGATCGCACTGAGTCACAGCTGGGCCGAGTAACTTTGTTCTTCACGATTGCAGGACCTCTTCCGCGATCGCAGTGGTCAGGGGAGTTGATCTTCGCGATCGCAGGACCCCTGTGCGATCGCAGAGGTCTGGCCAGTTTGCCTTCGCGATCGCAGGCCTCAGGTCGCGATCGCATAGTAGATGCAACTGGGCAGTCTCTTTTAAAAGCGAGACTTAGCCAAAATTCTTCATTGCCATCTTCTTCCTCAAGGTTTTAGAGAGAGTTTCAAGTGGGTTTTCCACCATTATCATCAAGGTAAGTTAATTCTTTAGTTTTCATGATTCTAATATCAATTCCTTATGAAATTCTCTTCTAATTATCCTAAAAATTCATCGAAATTGATAGATATTTAGGGATTTTGGGAAAATTATGAATTACTCATTGTTGCCATAAATTCTAGCAAGAACTTGCATAATTATGATCCTTAGACTTCGGGTAATGGGTTCCTTCAAGAATTTTCGAAATTCGAACATGTGGGCCCCGTGTCGAATTTTCGAAGACCTTCAAGAATGCTAAATTTTGGTATTTCTTGTTAATTCTCCTTCTTTGGACTGAAATTGATTCAATTATACCATGTTTGGCTAGTTGTGAGCCGTCGAGAGTAGATTTCGGAGATTCGGGCGCATCCTTGATCCGAGGGGTGATATCATCACGAGGTGAGTCTCCTTTCTAACGTTGTAAGAGGGAAATTGTCCCCATAGGTGTTCTATGTTTTGTATGTTTGTATTTTGGGGCTACGTGCGCACCTTGTGACGAAAGTCCGTACATAGAGACTACTATTGTTAAGTCCGGGTAGTGTAGGACCACAGCATGCCATGTATTCTGCCTTAAAGTGAAGTATATGCTTAAATTCATGATTGATATACTACTGTCTCCCTAAGCTTTCATTTACTTAATAATTGGGATGGATTGTGATGAATTGAACTTTACATTTGTGTGTGCATGATAGCCGCCTCGTAAGTTACATTCCGCGAGCGTCATATGGTTTCCTTCACTCTTAGAGGAGCAGGCCGTATGCCACGGTGGATTTATAGTGCACTCATGGTACGGGCCGATCGATCCCCGGCAGTGCACAGGGATTTATTTGAGAATGTACTTATGGTACGGGCCGGTCGATCCCCGGCAGTGCATGGACGAAGTTACATTATGATACGGTGTGGTTACATTGATAGACGCACTTACGGTACGGGCCGGTCGATCCCCGGCAGTTCGTAGTTGGACTCTTGGTAAGCATGCACTCATGGTATCGGCCGGTCGATCTCCGGCAATGCATAGCTCTTCTTGATATGATTACATTATAAGCATGCACTCATGGTACGGGCCGTTCGATCCCCGGCAGTGCATAGATATTCTTCCTCCTGACTCTAGTCGGTTGCTTTACACTTATGTGCGCATGACTGTTTGGTGTTGAATTCTTGATTTATGACATGACAGGTTGATGGGAAAAGAGACAGGGAAGTTGATACTGCTTTCGATATTTATTTGGAAACTCTGTATTCTCTTTACAATTGTGGTGCATTGTTTACATGTCTATTGTTTTCCTTACATCCTGCATTACATTATTGCTGTTCGACCTTAATGAGTATCGAGTCGACCTCTCGTCACTACTTCTTCGATATTAGACAGAATACTCACTGGGTACATATTTATATATGTACTCATGCTGCACTTTCTTTTCTTCTGTACTTGACTGTACAGGTCCGGATGCTGGTATTTCGGATTATCAGGCCGGGGCTAGGTATTGACTGACTGACTATACTTCACGGTGAGCTGCTCCTCTTGGCGATTTCCTGGCAGCACCCTGGAGTTTTCTTTTGTCATATTCTCTGTCTATTTCATTGAGACTGAGACTCTGTATATATTTTAGTCATTTTATATTCAGTAGTTGCCCGTGACACTCGTGACACTAGTTCCTGGCACACACGTAGTGTATATTTTGGGTTGTTGGTTGTACATATGTTATGCGACATGCCTATTGGTTGATTTTCCGCACTTGTAGTTTATTTCACATCACCCGCCATTATTATGTTTATATCTGTTTAAAATTGGTTAAAAGATGAAATTTGCATAACTGGGAATGGTAACACTTAGTGTTTCTGTATTGGCTGGCCTAACCTCGTTGTTGGGCGTCATCGCGACCTGAATCTAGATTGGGGTCGTGACAAATACATCTGAGCAACCCAGGCCTTCAAACCATATCAGCTTCGAGGTTCAAGTACAGAATAGTCAATGGTGAGTGATTCATCTATAGCATACATAAAACCCAGATTTCTAGTGTGTCAAAGTTCCCAAGGGCTTCAAAGACCTAGGGAAATGCTCACACTAGAGAACTAAATACTCAGAAATTATTCAAAGGAGATTAGGAACCAGACCCCAGTGTGTCAGAGCTCTCAAGAGTCTCACATGAACCCCGAGCAGTGCTCACACTGGGAGGTTGAGGATAGAACCTAAAGGACCTAAGAGTAGGAGTTTAAAATAGATTTGATTTCAGAAGAAAGCCATTATAATAGAGTTTAAGACACAAAATATGTAGGCAGGATTGCATTAAAAAAACAAGCAAGGTTTTCAAAGTTGTTTATGCACACAATACACTATATTTAATAGGTCAAAGTCCGGAAAAGTCTATTTAAGCTAAGTGTTCGTGCTAGCATTTAGGACAACCTTGTTTAATCACACAAACATTTAGGCAAAGTATCAAGGCAAAGAGTCATATTATCACATGAATTCAAAGGGATGCAAGACACATTAGAAAGAAATTTTTCAGGGCACATGAATGACAGAGAAATGTTAAGTAACAATACAAATCTGTAAAGTCTCACGATTGATTAACTAATTACATACTAGTAGTATCCTATAGATGCTATGTTCCGGATAGGTTCAGAACTAGCAAACAACATACATGAGGCAAGTTAAAAGGCATTAAGTTAACCTCTAGGAGGATTCATATTATTCAAAATAACCAATTAATAGAGCTAATCAGTATTGACTATAGGACTAAAACAGAATCATATAAATAGGCAGAACCATGCTCAGAATGGATTTTAAACATGCTGGATTGTAAACATAGTTCAGGGATACATAGAAATGAAATGAAAAAGGATAGTCATTCACCAGTTAAGCAAGCAACCAAAATAATACCACAAAATCTAGAGTCCAGAATATTTTTACTTTCTTTAGTAAATATGTAGGAGGGAAATATGGGAGGGAAAAATAAACCGTCCCAATAAATATTTTATTTCAGAAAACCGTTCCTATAAATATCCCTATTGTATCGCCTTATTAAACCGTCCTCATAGCTTTATTTATGGTGACAGTTATTATCCTATTGGAATGGTTTTGCTTCAGAAGTGTACCAAAAGACTTTTCACTCTATTGGATCGATTAAAACCGTCCCAAAAAATAATCTATTGTAACACTTCTGTAACCGTTACTAAATAACTGTTTCAATAAAACCATTTTTTAGTAGTGTACGGTGTTGGATTTGAAAGGGCGGTGTGGATGACACCGTCACAGTGAAGGGTGTGGTTACTTCTACCTCAAATGGAGTAAGTGTAGCTACAGGTGTTGTCACTTTGATTTCAAACAGACCTGATGCGACTATCTCAACTTTGACTGGCAGATGTATCTGTACCATAATGGGAGTGAGTGTGACTGCAAGTTTCTTAGAGTCGTCACCTTCACGAATAAGCCCAATTGACCCTTCAGGATCCCATTCTTAATCAGTTTCTATCACATTGACTCCTTCATCTCTATGACCTGGGAGGGGACTGTTGCGGACATTGAATGTGGCTTCCTTCGCCTGTATGACTTTGGTACCAATCAGCGTCTGAATCATGTCTTTCATATTGCGACATTCGTCAATGGTATGTCCCTTCATGCCGGAATGGTATGCATATGTCTTGTTTTGGTTGATCCATTGGGAGGAGTTTTCCATGGCCACAGCGGGAATAGGGGTGACATATCCAGCAACCTTTAATATTTCATATAGTAGGTCGATTGGTTCAGCAATTGGGGTGTATTGTCTGGGTGGTCTACGAACAAAATTTGGTCTGGGTTTTTGATAATTTGGACGAGTTGGAGGTGAATGATAGTAGGTTGGTTGGGTGTTATAAGTGTGGTAGGAAGTACCGGGCTGGGGATATCTAGGAGGTGAAGGTTTGTATGTGAGTGGAGATTTTGGACCTTGGGCTACCATCACTACCCCTATCTCTTTCTTCTTTGATATGCCTCCCGATTGTAATGCTTAGTTCGTGGCCTGCAACGCCTTAAAATTTGTTACCATTCCGCTCTTAATCCCTTATTCAATCCTTTCTCTGAGTTTGATGATATCGGAGAACTTGTGATTTTCATTGACCATTAACCTCTCATAGTATTGTGGATCCTGGGCCCTGACAAAGAATTTGTTCATCTATTCTTCTTCTAATGCCGACCTCACCTTTGCAGTTTCTGACCTCCATCGAGTAGCATACTCGCGAAAAGTCTCTGTTGGCTTCTTCTTGAGGTTTTGTATGTAGAAGAGATCCAATGCATTTTCTGTATTGAACCCGAATCTATCCATGAATTCTGATGCCATGCTTACCTAATTAGCCCATTTCTTGGGATTTTTACTTATGTACCAAGATATGGCATCTCAAGTGAGACTTCTCATGAACATCTTCATGCGAATCCTTTCATCCTTTCCAATCCCTACGAGCTTAATGCAGTATGTTCTCAAATGTACCTTTGGGTCACCAGTTCCGTCAAACATCCCAAACTTATGAGGTTTGTAACCCTCCGGTAGTTCCACGTCTGGCTGAATGCATAGGTCCTCATAATTAAGTCCCTCAATTCCTTTGCTTCCTTCAACACCTTGGACTCATCTTGTGAGCTTATTGATCTCCTATTCCATATTCTTAATGAGCATGTCCTTCTCACCTGATTCTGGTGTGTATGAAATTGGTTAAGTGGAGTGGGGTAGGGTTTCCACGTATATGGGATTGTTGTGATGAATGCCGAGGGTTTGAGTGTAGTGGTGATCATTAGTTGCATTTTGCGGATTGAGGACAGGTTGTGGGGAATTCTGAGGAGTATTGTAAGTGGTTTGTGGATATTGAGTTGGGAGATGCTGGTGTTGAGGGGGTGTCGGTATGGGTAGGGGATTAGGATTTTGAGGAGGTGTTGCGTATTGGTGGGGAGCGAGAAGATTTTGTGGACATTGGTTTGGTGTATTTTGAGGAGGTACTGGTTTTGATCATTTTGGTGGTTGATGTCTGGGACGTTTAGTGTGAGGTAAAGGTTTGCCAAGTTGCGGACCTGCTCAAGCTCCCCTTGCAATTCTAGTATCTTTTGTTCAAACTGTAGGACCAAACCATTTTGTGTCGGGGTACTCCGACCATCTAAAGTTTCCACATTTTTAGCATGTGTATCATTGTCTTTCCTGACACCACTCATATCATCCATCTTTGCTTTTCCCTTGCTTTTCGGATCACTTAGAGGAGGAGGAAGTGGAAGGCCTCTGAATATGGTGTGATATGCTGACGATGCCCGTATGTGCGAACTAACCTTAGAGGATGGGAATAATGAAAGAAAGAAAAACAAAAGGTAACCAAGTCAGTAATGATTCTGAAAAGTATTTGATGTATTTAAACACGTATTGCAGAAATGTAAATTCGCGTCCTAATTTGGGATCCTCGTTGTGCCCGAGGTAGGCCTAGCGATAAATAGCTTTGGAGAAATTTAATGCCGATGATATCCTCATTTCATTAATGTAATAAATAAGACGAACCTAAAACAATAATAAATAAATGAGTCACTTATGGCCTTTGCCTTATTACATTCAAATTCTAAAATGATTCTAAAACAAATAATCCTATTCTACTTGGTCCCAGAGGGACCTTCTCCAGGCTTGGTCCTATTTGCTCCGTCGATCAGATTCCCTAGGTCGTGCATGTCCAACATCAGATACTCCCTCGCTAGATGTCCTCCCTCGTTACCCTCTGCATTCTGGCAGTCTATGACTCTTTTCCTCATCTTCCCCTCTAACTCCATTAGACCCTACTCTAGATATTCCAACCTTTCTGTTGATCTAGTATCCATTTCCCTCCATTCGCTAATTGACTCCATATCAATCTTGTGTTGTTCCGAATGCGTGGCATCGTACTCGAGGACTATTATGTGAAACCTCTTATACTTCACTTGTGCTTCAACAACTTCATCTATGACCTTGTTTCCTTGACCGACCCCTGGCTCGACTATTCCTGCTATGTTATCGTCCAACCATGATGGGTAGAAGTACACATGACCTGCGTGGTATCGATCTGACTCAATGGTATCCTTTTCCACAATGACATTCAAATGCCACATGTGTTGAGCTTCATATTTGTATGGAATGTCATCGTCTTGAAAATCTACTTTGTAATGACCTATTTTGGAGACTCGCGGTATGAATTATTTTCTACCAGCTTGTCTCATGACCCTGATAAGAACATAGGGGTGTATGCCCCTTAACCCGATTAACACCAAATGCGGAACATCCCTGGATCTGATGATGAATTCACTGGTAGGAAACCACTTGAACATCCGACGAACCTGGTCCTCAATTAAATTGCTGAAAACTATACCCATTCTGTAGCATTTTCTGGTTACGCAAACCTGTCTGGGATAAAGGTCATTCTTTTTGGATGGTGGAAAGCTATGTGATCATTCCATGGTCTCCGTGGAAACTCTTGGCGGTATTAGCCTCTTTGAAGATGTTCTAACAACCAAATCTGCAGCAACAAGTTACATCCCTGTAACGACCCGGCTGGTCGTTCTGTAGAATTTGTATTATAATTACTGTTATTGACTTGTCACAGGTTGGTTATACTGTTATTGATGTGTTAGTTGGTAGGCTTGAAATCGGAATGGTTATAATGAGAAATTAGTCACTTAGTCTTTAAAAATAGCCTTAAAGTTGGAAAAGTCAATTGAGAGTTGACTTATTGGTAAACGACCTCCGAATGCGGATTTTATGGCTCGCATAGCTTCGTTAGGTGAATTGGGACTTAGGAGTGTTTTCGGAATATTTTTGTGATGTCCGGTGTAGAATTAGGCTTGAATTGGCGAAACTTAGTTTTTGGCGATTTCCGGTTGGCAGTGGAAAATAAACTATTGGGGTCAGAATGGAATTCCGGAAGTTGGAACAGGTTCGTAATGTTATTTTTGATAAGTGTGCAAAATTTCAAATCAATTGGATATGTTTTGGATAGTTTTGGCATCGTTGGTGGAATTTAGAAATTTGAAAGTTCATAGGCTTGAATTCCATGTGATTTTAGTGTTTTGCGTTGTTTTTGGTGATTCGAAGGCTCGACTAAGTTTGTGTGATATTGTGGGATGTGTTGTATGTTTTGGTTAAGGTCTCGAGGATCTCGGGTGAGTTTCGGGTGGTTTCGGACGATTTATAGTTGTTGGTTTTTGGCTTCAGGGGTGTACAGTGCGATAGCAATGATCTAGATGCATTAGCACAGATAAAATTTGGAAAAATCTAGTTGTGCTATGCGATCTCACAAGGCTTTCCACGATCGCACAGAGTAAAATTTCTACTGCATTGTCCCGACTTTGGAAGCTTATAACTCACAATCTATAAGGAATTTAAGATGATCCAAAAATGAAAGTTGTAGCTCTTGATGTCTAGTTTTCAGAAAGTTAAGCCAATTGTAATTTGGAGTTTTGTACAAAACTTATGACCATTATACTAGAGTCTATCCGGAAGAGTTGGAGAAGACTGTTGGAAAATTTTGTTCTATGTGATCGCATAGAGGAGGCCGCGGTCGCATAGGGTTAAATAAGGGCTGGTAAATTTTGTTCATTGCGAACGCATAGTTGGAGCCACGATCGCACAGTGTGTATACCTGGGAAATATAAAATTAAACCCTCTACGACCATTAGACCTTTTAACACCATTTTTGAACGGGAAAAGAGCTTGGAGGCGATTTTGGAGAGGGGAAATCAGTATTCATCCTAGAGGTAAGTATTTTGGACCTTAAAATTTGATTATAGGTGATTAAGAAACATAATCTCAGTGTTTAATTCATGAAACTCAGTAGAAAAGGGGGAGTTAGGGCTTGAGATTATGAGACCTTTAAGGGTCAATTTGAGGGGTCAAACGAACTCCTATGTTTGCGTTCATTATATGTACGGACTCGTGAGATGACGAAGAACATTTTGGTGTAAAAATATCTGAGTTCCGAGACGCGGGCCCGAGGGTCGGGTTTAGAAAATTTCGGGTTTTGAGCTAAAATTGCTAATTTTCAGTTGGAATTCATTCCTTAAGCATAATTTGATGATAAAAATCTGAACTTAGTAGATTTGGAGCACTCGGGAGTTGATTCGAGAGGCAAGCGTATTGTGGAATAGTTTCCGGGCTAGAGGTAAGTAATGTCTTTAAATCCTGTCCTGAGGGTAGAAACCCCGGACTCTGCACCCTTTCACGGGTTTTGAAATGCAAAGATTGGAACTTTGGAAATATACTCCATATTTATGCAACTATTGAGTTGCGAAACCGATTTTAAAGCCTATGCTTAATTGTATTGATATATATTTTATATGTTTTGGCTGTATGCCATGTTTGGGGCCTAGTGCTGATCTGTTTACCCCTTGGGGGCTGTTTTTACTATTTTTCCTCACCTGATGTGTTATAACTTTCACTCAGTCTGTTCTTGAAAATTGTTTTGACACTCACAGTATTTTTTATCCTATTTCTTGAAAATGAAACACTGATTTTGGGTCGAGAACCCGGTATATTTATGGCCTGAAGGGCATGTTGAGAGTGTCTGACTGAGTGAGGTTGCGGGCCATTATTGTGAGGATATTGTGATATGAGAGAGGCTGTGGGCCAATATTGTGTGTGATTTATGCCAGGTTATGGCTTGTTATAGCGCTTGGGCTGTAGGTGCCCCTCCGGAGTCTGTACCCACCCCAAGTGAGCGCAGGTACCTACTGAGTGATGTTGCCCGCGGGGCTAATACTGAGTGGCTGTGAGGTTGCCCGATGGGCTGATACTGAGTGACTGTGAGGTTGTCTGATGGGCTGATACTGAGTGACATTGAGGTTGCCTGATAGGCTGATACTGAATGACTGTGAGGTTGCCTGAGGGGTTGATACTGGTATTGTTATGTGAAATGACTATGGCCCGAGGGGTAGATTTATGAAAATTTTACTGAGTTTTTTACTATGATTCACTTCATTTTTTTCAAACTAATTTTTACTGAGAGTTTTACTGAGATTTATTGAAATTATACTTGTTTCAAAGGATTTATGGAAATTGGTTTTTAAACTTATGTATTTGATGAACACTTACGGTGACTTGGTGATTTACTGTTTTTGTGAATTGGTGTATCTGTGATGTGTGTTTCTTATTTCTCAGACTGTGATTTATTTTCATTATTACTGAGTTGGAGTACTCATCATTACTCCCTGCACCTCTATGTGTAGATCCAGGTATTGATTTGGAGCAGTAGTCGTCCGAGTTCGTTATTCGCAACTTACGAGATTTCGGGGTAGCTGTTCAGCGTCCGCGGCTTTTCCATTTCCCTTCCTTATTTAGTATTAATATATTATTCCTAGACTTTGTCTATGACAATAGTAGAGTTAGTTTATTTCGTAAATGCTCATGACATGTTGACTCTAGGTCTTAGGGACGGTTGTAGACTGTTAGCTTAATTATTTTGTTTAAAGATTTCGAAATTTATATGCATATTATGAATCGTTGAAAATAAATTGAGATATTTGAAAAGAAAAATGTGAATAATTTGAGTGTTTGTTATCCTAGTTCCACGATAAGCGCTATCACGGCCGGTTAGGATTTGGGTCGTGACAAGTTGGTATCAGAGCTCTAGGTTGCATAGGACTTAACGGTCATGAGCAGGTTTAGTAGAGTCTTGCGGATCGGTACAGAGACGTCTGTACTTATCTTCGAGAGGCTGCAGAACCCTTAGGAAACATTCCACATTCTTGAATTCTTATCGTGTGAATCCATTTATTCAGCCAAAAGCGTAACTCTTTGAATTCCTTTCATGTATTCGAATACGTACGCGAGCGCTTGGTATCAGTTGTGTGTCAGCGGCTTGTGACTTCCATGGGTGAGATGTGATTTTTAACATGTTAATAATGGGCCAGTCGGAAGGACTTGAGGCCGGATTTTGTCTGTGGCTTGAGTGTTGAGATTTCATTTGGGTGAGCACATGTGTTGGGGGACTTATATGTCCGTTTGTGTCCTTATTGATGTAACTTTGTGACTAGATGACTATATGGTGAGTGTGATCGGATAGTTAGATGTATTCAGGTTGTTTGATTGTGGCCAAAATGAATTGGCGGGAGATGTGGTAAGAACCATTGATTATTTGACTTCTGTATTGAGTTAGAATATGGCTTCAAGTTATGAGTATGGAAGGACCTCTCATGTAGTTTAGTTGTGGAGTGAAGTGGGTTTTCCTGTTATGTTCTACGTTCCTGTGATGTCTTTTGAGCTGACCAATGCTCTAGTAGCATTCATGTATTTGATTAGCAGTGTATTCAGGCAGTGATTGCACTCCTTTGTTGTTGTATTTATTGATGGAATCCTGTTGTACTCACGTAGCCAGGGATAGCATACTTGGCATTTGATGATGGTATCACAAGGATATAGGGAGGAGAAGTTTTGTGCGAAGTTCTCCAAGTGTGAATTTTTGGCTCAATTCAGTAGCATTCTTGGGACACGTGGTGTCCAGTGAAGGTATCCATGTGGTAAAATGAGTGTGAGTAGAGCTTCCAGAAGCTCAATATTCCCTGACCACAGCCCCAGTGTTAGTATTGCCATCAGCTTCAGGTTCTTATACCACTAGTTGGGATGTCTTGAGGGCAGACAATGGTTGTTTTCTAATGTAAGATAGCTATGATTTTCGGAAGTGTATAAGGAGATATCATTTTGAGGTTAAGCATGCAGGAGTATTTCATGCGGGTTGTCTTGAGGTGTGTGACCCTTATGTTTATCTGTGGTAAGTTCTTTTTTACCAGTAGATGATGTATGTTGTAATTTGAGTTTAGCTCGCTTGTCGGAGTTGGCATCACCATTATTATGGTGAATACAAGATTTCCATACGATTTGAGGGTTAGATGGTTTGGGTCATATAAGCTTATGGAGCATTTAGTTTAACCTCACCACAGTGTGGTGGAAGTGATAATGTGGGGGCATCGTAAGTTATTGTTTGTCTTGATCCTTGGATTTGATCCAAGTGGGGGAGTACGTTAGTGATAAGTTAATTACACGATTATGAGTTGTACTGGTTTCGGTGCGAGGTATATTGGTGAATCAGTTATGACCTACAGAGGTGGAGTCTAGGAATGACTCGAGTGATGGAAATTTCTTCGATCCAAGTTGTAAGTACTTTACGGATAGTGGAATTCATTGAATGATGGAGTTGCACTGGTAAGGGTAGAGCATGCAATGTATGAGTGTGCTTGTTGCTTCAAATGGGTGGATTACTTTCCTAGTATGTGGAGTGCAAGCGCGGTCAGGCTGTTTTGTTTACTTGGTTAGTGTAATTGAAATTGCGTAGAGTAAATGGAGTTCGAGAATGGTTCAGACGGATTCAAGGTTATATGTAGCGATCGAGGATCTTCAAGGTGTGAGAAGGGCTAGAACTGAGATTTACGGGGAAGGTGTCAAGGCTTGTGGTGTATTTGCATTATCATGGATTATATCCATCATTATCAGGAAAGGGAAGGTAATGACTTTAAATTCGCAGGAAGTCTCTTTAGGGTAAGTATTTCTAATGTGGTTCATTTGGGGATAATTGAGGGAGTATTCAGCATCTTATGAGCCTTAGACGGTATATTTTTATGCTCGGGTTTCGTGCGGTGAGTCGGGATTGAGAATTGCGGTATTATGGCAAGAAGAAGTATCAATTCGAAGGTAAGTCAGAAGGAACTTGGATAAATAGGACAACTTGGTAGTACGTCGGATCGGCATGATAAGGGATATGGTTAGTTCTTTGGGTGTTTATAAGGTAATGAGTTGTTACAGGTGTTTCTTGGCAATTCTCTTGGAATTTGATGGCATGCGTAGCTTGGTCGAGTTAGAAGGATTCAGTCCTGACGGGTTGGTGTTGTACAAATGTGATTCGGGAGTTCTTGATGATTTCTACCACGGTTGGAGATGTATATTTCTACTGGCGTGAGGGCCATGTGATGTATAGTGATTTTGCTTCTAAATGGGATCAATGGAATGTTCTTGGCTAGTTGGGTACGTAGTTGTTTGTGGCTAGGAAGGGAGCATGAAGTTCTCATATTTATCATAGGATTGCATGGCATATGCGGTATTTTGTGTATAGTGAAGAGTGGCATATGTGAGGTCACGGTTCAGTTCTTGAAGGAAGGTCAGAACTGGCAGTTTCAGATTATTAGGTAAAGGATACCACTATTGGGTGGCTGGATGAGAGTATGCATTCATAAAGGAAAATGTGTTTAAGGCAATGTGTTTGAGTAAGGGTGCATCATTAGTGTTACGGCGCTCTCTTGTTGGATCGACTGTTGATATTCAAGTTTGTTGGTGGCACAGAAGAATTATAGGAGTATCCCTAAGGAATGATTGAGTATTAGAGACATATTATATATTCGAGTGGTGGAATTGGGATCAGATATAGTAATTGGTGCGCCTCATGGATTTTTTAGACTGGGAGTTTTCATGAACACTGTAGTTGTGAACTACGAGGATGCGAGCAAAGCTAGTCAGGTGTTAGTATATGTCATGATTCAGTCGTTATGAACGTTCGGAAAGTTATCTACCTGTTGTGGGTGACCAAAGTTGACTTAGAGTTATTAGTAGGCCAATATGGATGTTGCAGGATTGAGACGTATTGGTTATGTTCTTTCTGGTTGGCATGGTATCGTCCGATTTCCCAGTGGTTATGGCAATGCACTTTGAGTAATTGATGTCTAATTTTGCATGGTTATGGATTTTGAGCAGGGTGGCTTGGAGTATTTCATGTGGTCCAGTGGTTGGATGGGATCACGCTTTGTAGCAGAGTTAAGTAGAGGGATGATCCTTGGTGTAGGAATTGTGTGATATGGTTTCACGATGTGTATCAGACTTTTAGCATGATGTGGTAATGGCAAGAGTAATGACAGGATAGTCCTCTCGTGTGAGTCTTCTCTATTTTATGAATTGAGCTCTTAGGATGTTGTTATTGAGTGCACGAGTTGCACAAGCTATGGATCTGGATGGTATTGATTCTGAGCGGGCGAATGGTTGCTGGTTTCTACGTGTTTCTTTCATCATCGGCACCATATGAAGGTGTTAAAGCAAGGCTTTGTTTGATAAGAGGTTATTTACCGGTGTTGGGTTGTTATGAGCAGCGATTGGGATTAGGAGTCATCGCTATGAGTGTTGAGTCATGCGGTATATTATGTGATTTCATCTTGTGTTGCGGATATGGCTTGATATAGCGTGTTAAGACTATTTCAGCTTATAGTTGTGGGATTAGAACTTGTAAATCATTCCAGAAGTGGAAATTTAGTTCTAAGGTTTATGGGTCAGGATCGGACTTCGAAATTTCAACTGTGTTGTGCAATTAGACCTATATGGGGTAAGGTGACATGGAATACCCTCCGAATATGTGCATGGTAGGCTACACAACAATTTTGGTGGTGTTTGGAACAACTCTAGGAACGTTCGAGGACGAACGCGTGTTTAAGTGGGGGAGAATATAACGACCCCGCCGGTCGTTCCGTAGAATTTGTGTTATAATTACTGTTATTGACTTGTCATAGGTTGGTTATACTGTTATTGATGTGTTAGAGTTGGTAGGCTTGAAATCGGAATGGTTATTATGAGAAATTAGTCACTTTGTCTTTAAAAATAGCCTTAAAGTTGAAAACGTCAATTGAGAAATGACTTATTGGTAAACGACCTCGGAATGAGGATTGTATGGCTCGCATAGCTTCGTTAGGTGATTTGGGACTTAGGAGTGCATTCGGAATATTTTTGTGATGTCCGGTGTAGAATTAGGCTTGAATTGGCGAAAGTTAGTTTTTGGCGATTTCCGGTTGGCAGTGGAAAATAGGCTATCGGGGTCGGAATGGAATTCCGGAAGTTGGAACAGGTTCGTAATGTCATTTTGGATATGTGTGCAAAACTTCAGGCCAATCGGATGTGTTTTGGATAGTTTCGGCATCGTTGGTGGAATTTAGAAATTTGAAAGTTCATAGGCTTGAATTCGATGTGATTTTAGTGTTTTTACGTTGTTTTTGGTTATTTGAAGGCTCGACTAAGTTTGTGTGATGTTGTGGGATGTGTTGGTATGTTTTGGTTGAGGTCTCGAGGGTCTCGAGTGAGTTTCGGGTGGTTTCGGACCATTTCTAGTTGTTGGTTTTTAGCTTCAGGGGTGTACATTGCGATAGCATTGATCTGGATGCGTTAGCACAGAGAAAATTTGGAAAAATCTAGTTGTGCTATGCGATCGCACAAGGCTTCCCGCGATCGTACACAGTAAACTTTCTGTTGCACTGTCCCGATTTTGGAAGCTTATAACTCCCAATCTATAAGGAATTTGAAGATGATCCAAAACCGAAAGTTTAAGCTCTTGATGTCTAGTTTTCAGAAAGTTAAGCCAAATGTAATTTGGAGTTTTGTACAAAACGTTATGACCATTATACTAGAGGTTATCCGGAAGAGTTGGAGAAGGTTGTTGGAAAACTTTGTTCTATGCGATCGCATAGAGGAGGCCGCGATCGCATAGGGTTAAATAAGGGTTGGTAAATTTTGTTCACTGCGAACGCACAGCTGGAGCCACGATCGCACAGTGTGTATACCTGGGCAATATAAAATTAAATCCACCGTTTAACACCATTTTTGAACGGGAAAAGAGCTTGGAGGCAATTTTGGAGAGAGGAAATCAGTATTCATCCTAAAGGTAAGTATTTTGGACCTTAAAACTTGATTATAGGTGATTAAGGAACATAAGCTCAGTGTTTAATTAATTAAAATCTGTAGAAAAAGGGGAGTTAGGGCTTGAGATTATGAGACCTTTAAGGGTCGATTTGAGGGGTCAAACGAACTCCGATTTTTGCATTCTTTATATGTACGGACTCTGAGTTCCGAGACGCATTCCTGGGGGTCAGGTTTTAGCAAATTTCGGGTTTTGAGCTAAAATTGGTATTTTTCAATTGGAATTCATTCCTTAAGCATAATTTGATGATAAAAATCTGAACTTGGTAGATTTGGAGCACTCAGGAGTTGATTCGAGAGGCAAGCGTATTGCGGAAAAGTTTCTGGGCTAGTTTAACGTAAGTAATATCTTTAAATTATGTTCTGAGGGTATGAAACCCCGGACTCTGCACCCTTTCACGGGTTTTTGAATGCAAAGATTGGAACTTTGGAAATATACTCCATATTTAGGAACCTATTGAGTTGCAAAACCGATTTTAAAGCCAATGCTTAATAGTATTGATATATATTTTATATGTTTTGGCTGCAAGCCATGTTTGGGGCCTAGTGCCGATCTGTTTACCCCTAGGGGCTATTTTTACTATTTTTTCTCACTTGATGTGTTTTGATTTTCACTCAGTCTGTTCTTGAAAATTATTTTGACACTCATAGTATTTTTTATATTATTTCTTGAAAATGAAACACTGATTTTGGGTCGAGAACTCGGTATATTTATGGTCTGAAGGGCATGTTGAGAGTGTCTGACTGAGTGTGGTTGCGGGTCATTATTGTGAGGATGTTATGATATGAGAGAAGCTGCGGGCCAATATTGTGTGTGATTTATGCCATGATGTGGCTTGTTATAGCGCTTGGGCTGTAGGAACCCCTCCGGAGTCTGTACACACCCCCAGTGAGCGCAGGTACCTATTGAGTGATGTTGCCCATGGGGCTGATACTGAGTTATTGTGAGGTTGCATGATGGGCTGATACTGAGTGACTGTGAGGTTGCTTGATGGGATGATAATATTGAGTGACTGTGAGGTTGACTGATTGGGTGATACTGAGTGACTGTGAGGTTGCCTGATGAACTGATACTAAGTGACTGTGAGGTTGCCTGATGGGCTGATATTGATATTGTTATGAGAAATGATTATGGTCCGAGGGGCAGATTTATGAAAATTTTACTGAGTTTTTGACTACGATTCACTTCGTTTTTTTCAAACTGATTTTTACTGAGATATATTGAAATTATACTTGTTTCAAAGGATTTTTGGAAATTGGTTTTTGAACTTATGTAGTTGACGAATATTATGGTGACTTGGTGATTTATTATTTTTGTGAATTGGTGTATCTGTGTTGTGTGTTTCTTATTTCTCAGACTGTGATTTATTTTTATTACTACTGAGTTGGCGTACTCATCATTACTGCCTGCACCTCTGTGTGCAGATCCAGGTATTGATTTGGAGCAGTAGTCGTCCGAGTTTGTTATTCGCAGTTTACGGGATTTCATAGCTGTCCAACGTCTGCAGATCTCCATTTACCTTCCTTATTTAATCTTTAATATATTATTCCTAGACTTTGTCTAGGACAATAGCAGAGTTAGTTTATTTTGTAGATGCTCATGACATGTTGACTTCGGGTCTTGGGGACGGTTGTAGACTGTTAGCTTAATTGTTTTGTTTAAAGATTTCAAAATTTATATGCGTATTATGAATCGTTGAAAATAAATTGAGATATTTGAAAAGAAAAATGTGAAAATTTTGAGTGCTGGCTAGCCTAGTTCCACGATAGGCACCATCACGGTAGGTTAGGATTTGGGGTCGTAACAATCCCTCAAAATATTTGAACCCTTTCTTGCAACGATCTAGAGCCCGGTATATTTCTGCTACAATCATTTGAACAATAGTATATGTTTGTCCCTCGATTACCTCCATTAAAGCTTTGGTTTCCACGGCCAACCTGGTGTGAATCCTGTCCCTTTGTCTTGGAAACACTATCATACCCAAAAAGTAGACGATGAACACAAAAACCCTACGGTGAGTCCAACCCAGGGAAGTAATGGAGAATTCGTCATGAAAGATACGATAAGATTTGTTGTGTCTGTATCGTTCATAGAGGAAGTCAAAGAATATGTAGGAATTCATTAGACATACCAAGTCATCATTCTTTCTCAGAACCATCATTTTCAGAAACCCCCTGGGGTGCAAGTTTCCGTTATATAAACCGGGACTGTCCCTGGGTAATCCAGTGAATCTTCCTATTTCCTTCAAGAGATGAGTCATTTCTAAATTGCCAAAACGGAATGCACCCCTTTCTCTGTCCCAGAACATAGTAGCAGCCTCAACGAACATATTATTTGGCATGATGTCCAATAAGGAGTGTAAGTTTCCGAGAACCCTTTTCACATGGTTTTAGTCGCTTGGCAAAAGGTTTTCCCACCAATCCAGCAATAACGGTGGTATATTTCGGACGATGCTGAACCTGGGGACTTCGTGCCTCATGTCTTGCAAAAATAAACAAAGTTAGACCCTTTCCCCCTCCGGATTCGATTACTTATACATTAACGATTAACATATCGACATTTATTTCTCCAAATAATGCACAGATCATGGTTGCCCGGGTGGAATTTTGACAAGGTTTTCTTAAAGGGTTATTATGCGGACAACATATTAACCCAGGCTAGGTTTGATTATGATGCATGTACAGTTGTTATCAGAGTAAGGTTTCTATAGAAGTCTAGACTAGTACCCCAAAGAGGACAACTTGAGGGGGAAAGGCACGGAACCGTTGATTGCACCACTGATCGACTAGTTTTACCACAAACAAGCCTTTCCAAATTCAAATGGGTGATATAGGAAGAGCACAGACACGCATCAAGTGTTGCTATGGTATTAGTTACACACAAGTTGAATATGATGTTGAGCATGTATCTATGCAATAACACATTGTCAAGTATTTGCACGATGAGAATGATAAAATACGGTATTTAATAATTGTAAAGGCATTTAAGAAGGAAAACAAGGAAAAGAGTTAGTTTCCGTAGTAAAAAGCAATAAAATAGGAATTTAGTGAGCATAATTGAATGAAAAAAGGCAAATAAATTCATATAAAGTGGGAAAGGAAAGGGGTGTGCAAGTATTAACAGAAAGACATGCTTGTTGAAAAAGATTAATTCACAAAACAAGTTCATTATGGTAGGCCTATGATATCCCCAGCAGAGTCTCCATGCTGTCACGCCCCATTTTTCTCGTGAAATCGAATTTTAACATTTGACAACTTCTTTTTGAGAGGGTAAGGAAAATGAATTGGTTATTAGAGTCTCCACCTAAGGGATTAAGGTGTGTTATGGCACCTATAGCAGATAACTCAGATTATACCAATTTGCATTACCAGAGATCGGGTAAGGGCTCAGGTTACCTTGAGGAGAAGGTGTTAGGCACCCCTTGAGGTCCACAACGGTGGGTCCCGGTCGACCTTAAATTATGCGAATAAGTCTATAAAAGTGAAGAAAACTATTTAGCCTATAGGATCACCTCGTGCAACATAAATAATACTTCATAACTCCCCCAAGACGGGGGTGTTACTCATATTATCCAGCGGGCACATACTATCATCTCCTGCTACCCCATTACTATCTTTACGTTGTTACCTATAGCGCTCTAGTTTATTCTAATTCGTTTCCTATGCATGCACTACCCGTCCCTTACATGTGGCCCTGGAGGCATTAGGACCTCTATTTGGGATGGTTCTAGACTAAGCCTAGGTTGCTCAAAATTTAAAATACTAGACGACAAGCAAAATAATTAGGACTTTTCATATAAAAGCAGATAGGGGCTCATATTGACCTCCACTCATAAACAGTAAATGCACGCAACTGATTAGAAGATTTTATTAATCGCAGAATCTTATAGGCAGGATATCAATGTGAGAAGACAGGCGAGCAGTGATATACATAATCAATTTCATTAATGCGAGTAATAGGGCCTATTATTTGCCTACTAATTTTATTTTGTACAGTATATGGGCACTTCAGGTGGTAATGAATAACAGTAAATCACAAATACAAATCCAGAATTGTTGTTCAATCCTATAGGCATGTTGTCTAAGTGATTGATAGTGACATCGAATTTCGAATCAATTAGTAGAACCCTATAGGCATGACTTCTATGAGTTTGAACTGGTGTTAACTCTATAGGCATGATTTCTAGAATTGAACTGATTTTAATCATATAATATTGATTTCTATTATTCGACTGATTTTAATCCTATATGTATGATTTCTAATTATTGAATTGATTTTAGTCCTATAGGCATGATTTCTAATTAAGCAGTATATGGAAAAAAAATTATACTTATTGCCATAAAACAGTTGAGCCAGGTATTGGTCCTATAGGCATGATTGCTAACATATATTTATTTGACAGGTTGATGCACCTAAAGGCGGGATCTCTAACAAGTCATAATATTAATCTTATAGGCAGGATTTGTAATAAGTAAACACAATACATAACTCATACGTTTTTAGTAAGAATACCGTGAAACGTATAAGCAGAATCCACAGCACAAATGAGATCCTATAGGCAGGATTTCTACCCGAATTAGCAAAAGAAGATAAAGAATCTCTCGATTTTACTAAACACCCTAGATTTTGTTTATTACAACATTATTACATACCAGATTAATGAACGAATTACATAACAGTAATGAAGTAAACTATAGAGAGCCTTTACAGGCCCAAATACACCTGGGCAACATACACCTTCAAACCATATCAGCTTCGAGGTTCATTTCACAAGTACAGAATAGTCAATGGTGAGTGATTCACCTATAGCATACATAAAACCCAGATTTAAGTGTGTCAAAGTTCCCAAGGGCTTCAAGGACCCAAAGCAATGCTCATACTAGAGAGCTAAATACTCAGAAACTATTCAAATGAGATTAGGAACCAGACCCTAGTATGTCAGAGTTCACAAGAGTCTCATATGGACCCCGAGCAGTGCTCACACTGAGGAGATTGAGGATAGAACCTAAAGGAACTAAGAGTAGGAGTTTAAAAAAGTAGCAGCATATAAAAAGAGGCAGGAACAAATTTAAAATTAATTTGATTTTCAGAAGAAAGACATCATTATAGAGTTTAAGACATAGAATATGTAGGCAGGATTGCATTAAGAAAACAAGCAAGGTTTGCAAAGTTGTTTATGCACAGTACACATTTTTTAATAGGTCAAAGTGTGGAAAAGTCTAGTTAAGCTAAGTGTTCATGCTAGAATTTAGGACAACCTTGTTTAATCACAGAAACATTTAGGCAAAGTATCAAGGAAAACAGTCAGATTATCACATGAATTCAGAGGTATGCAAGACACATTAGAAAGCAAGTTGTCAGGGCACATGAATGAAAGAGAAAGGTTAAGTAACAATACAAATTTGTCAAGTCTCAGGATTGATTAACTAATTACATACTAGCAGTATCCTAAATATGCTAAGTTCAGGATATGTTCAGAACTAGCAAACAACATACATGAGGCAAGTTAAAAGACATTAAGTTAACCTCTAGGAGGATTCATATCATTCAAAATAACCAATTAATATAGCTAATAAATATCAACTATAGGACTAAAAGAGAATCAAATAAACAGGAAAAATCATGCTCTGAATGGATTTTAAACATGCTGGATTGTAAACATTGTTCAAGGATACATAGAATAAATGACAAAGGATAATCACTCACCAGTTAAGAAAGAAAACAAGAATAATACCACAAAATCGGGAGTCCAGAATATTTGGCCTTGGCTTTCAGCCGGACAAGACAAGAAGCCAACAAGAGAGAGCAGAAAGATATAGAACCAAGCCCTAAATTTCTTAGTGATAGTATATTCATTCGAGTCTCTAACTGGAAAAGGGGAAGGGGTTAAATAGTGTAGGAACTAAACACATAAACATGGAAAGCAATTAATTCAAATGATCAGTAAAGAAGACAATCAACTACATATTGCATATGATGAACATAGATAGGAAATTATTCAAAGAAACACATAATCGTACCAGATCTGGTCCAAATGAAAAGGGTCTGAAACCCTAATTTAGGGTAAGTAAAAAAAGTCGACAAAAATAGGCAGATTTATGCATAATAGAACGAATATAGACGGGATAATACTAAAACTTAAAGCTTGAACCAGTTTTGCTTCGAACCAAAAGAGGATCTTAAAATCCTAACCTTAGGGTTAAGTATGAGTCAGTGAGAGATACGGAAAATAATCGTACATACAAAGAGAAAGTGATGAACACAGACGAAATAACAGCAAGTTAAGGATTTGAATTCGATTCTTACAAGATCTGCTTGCCATATTAGGAAAGAAATTATTTAACACCATAAACGGGTAACCAGTAGGGATGGGGGTCAATAAGGTAAGGGAATCGTGGATTGATTCCATTTTAGGGTTGGAATCGGAGAGGTAATGGCTGACGGCGCTAGCGCTTACAAAGGAAAGGAGAAGGTTCGAGAGAGTTCAAGGGCGGCGGGGCTGGGATAATGGTCTCTAGGGTTTGTGGGTGGAGATATAAGGAAAAGGCTGGGATTTAGGCAAGGTTGGGTCAATTCCGGACTGGGTTAGGGGTTTTTGATTGGTCTTAAGTGTTAGGCCAAGGATTTCGGTAAGTAAGGTGTTGGGTTAAATCCGAAAATGAGGATTTTAGGGGCTAGATTTTAAATACCCATTTTAACTAATAACTAATAAATAATTTATAAAAAATAATTAATGAATAAAAAAAATATCACTCATGCATAAAAAGTAATTTAAAAATAATTAATTAACATTATAAAAATATAAAAAATCATTTCCTGTATGAATAATGCAAATATGCATACATATGGACTATTATTGCAAAATATGCAATTATAGCCTAAAAACATATGTAATTGTAATAAGGTATCAAAATATTTAAAGCTTAATATGGATATAAATTATGAAATTAGATGATAAAATCATCATAAAAATTATTTGTGATGCAATTAATGGTTATTATATAATAAAATATGTGAATAAATTGATTTAAAAATCTTTAAAAATTATGTAAAAATTAGGAAAAATACTTGATGATGCTCATGCAGTATTTTGAAAATATGTATGTATATTTGAAATATACGAGGGAATAATTAGGTATCAAAAAATAAGATATAAATTGAATTCAACTATTATTCCATAAATTAGTTTACAACCTTAAGAACACCATACTTATATGTACCATATATTACTAGTTTAACACATCCACAAAATACCTTCCAATACAGCCCCATACATCTAGCACCTTAATTTTTTTCGCCAATCACTGTTTTCATCTTTTCTTCTTTAATAAACTTAATTAACACCTAGACAAGCTTAACTACAGCAGACAAAACATTATCAAATTATTTATCACAATTTTCAACCACCACAAACCATATATTTAGTAACAAAACAGTCCAACAAAAAAGACAATCATATCCCATGTTCTTTCAAGTGCTATCTTATGGTTTTTTACTCAAACAACACAAGATCAAACTTAGGTACCTTTGATGATGAATTGTGTTGATTTCTCTTTCTTGGGATCTTGGACTAGTTCTTGGAGATATTCAAAGTGTTTTGGTGTAACAAATCTCTGCATATTGACGAAATGTAATGGGTAAAGACAACTTATAAGCCCACCAGCTCAATTCTCCAAGCAGGTGGGTAAGCTCCCTGCTTGGCAGCTTGAGCAGTGCAACTTCGGACACTTGAATCTCTCCACTACGATATCATATTGAAATACGGTTTAGACCGTTACAAACTAGATTCCAAGATCTTCATTTTGGTATGAGAAATGTCCCAAAATGACATCATAAAGCTTACGAATTTAATATCTCAAAATGGCTCGTTACAAAGCAAATCTTAACTCAATTTTTCCGTAAGTTAAATCCAACTTTCCCAAACTTTATATTTTATATAAAAACATCAATTGACTTACAAACTACTCTTACGTACGATAACATGGGGTGTAACATCATTTCCCGTATGGAACATTCATCCGCAAATGTTGACTGATGTGCGTATTAGTCTCATAACCCATAGCTATTACGAATATTTTAATATTGTGATTCCCGTTTAGGCAACTATTATGTGAATAATTCCAACGGCCAGAGCATTCCCCCCTTTAGGCCTCTTTCTCATACCACGACTTGTGGTCCAAATCCTTCCAATCTCGTAACTGTCTCTGACCTTGTAAATGCGTCTATGCGACTCTTTTCTCCTTTGTAAACTAAATTAAAACCCAACCTCTATCTGATGTCTGGACTTTTCACAACCTTTTGTAATTAAAACCCAACCTCTATATTTCATAACCTCCTTCCACATAAGTAGAAATTACATCTACGCCTTAAAGATCTGCTATGATACCTGCACCTCTGGTGCATAGAAAATATGGAAAAAGTTTCATAATGACTTCTTATGACTCAGCTCTATGACATGATTTAGAAACAAAAGAAGGGTAACATTTCCTAAATTCCCTATAGCCTTTCAATTATAAATGTGGCGCGCTACACACCCATAAGTGAGACTCTACTAGGTACGGCTTTATAGACGCCCTAGGACACGACCCGCTCTGATACCACTTTGTCACGCCCCAAACCTAGGGAGGCGTGGCTGGCACCCGGTGTCGTGCTGGATCCAACGAACCACAATGTAACTCATTTGTTTTTCTTATGTAACTATCATGGGCCAACATGGCCACAACTCATAATGTATAACTATAAGTGGTCAACACTGTATCACTGAACCACTTTTCTTAAAACATGAAAACATATGGGCCGTCAAGGCCTCTGACATACTGTACAAAATGAACCTCTATCTACAAAGCCTCTAAGATTATTTGACATCAAATGGAACAGGGTACCGGCCTACTCATAAGCCTGTAGCAAAATACTGAACGATGACTCATAGACTCGGCTGCACTCCGAATGAGGTGGAGTCTTACCAATCCTTCGCTGAAGCCAATCGGGTATACTATGAGCGCTCGTCAAAATGATTATCTATACCTCCATGCATGAAAGCAGTGTCCCCAACAAAAGGACGTCAGTACGAATAATGGACTGAGTATGTAAGGCGGAACTGAAGTATAACAGTAAGTCAACATTAATTAAAGACATATAAGAATAAACATGAATCTCTGTCTATGCCGCCTTATATGCATACTTATTATACATACATACATACATACATACATACATACACATATATATATATATATATATATATATATATATACAATGCTTCTCTTTGAGATTGTTTCTATTATCCATATCGTATGATGCATAACTGCCCAACTAATTAGTGGTAACTGCCCGACAGGCCGTAGCACGGTGTTAAATGTATGACTTCCCGACCGGCCGTAGCTCGATGGTAAATGCATGACAGACCGACCAACCGTAGCTCAGTGGTAAATTAATATGCATGACTGCCCAACCGGTGGTAAATAATGATACATAGCTGCCCAACTAGTGGTAATTGCCCGACCGACCATAGCACGGTGGTAAATGCATGGAGATGCATGTATCACTATATTAAAAACATGAACATCTCTATCATATACCTCAATTGGTACTTAGGAATATACTTAGATATGCTTGAATATCACTTTATAGGAATGGATAACGTAGATATCCTGAACTCCTATGAGTAGAACCACTTATGGAATAACATTACGTTTACGTCTCGTTACATGGATCATGCCAAAAGAAAGAAGAATTAGCCTTAACATACCAGTTTGATATCTTACTTATTACTCAACCAAGCTCAACACAACTTCTTTCATCTACAACAAGTGAAATGATATTGTCGTTAACATATAATATCAAACCATTGTGTTTGGCTAGTCGTATGACTTAAGGAAAATCGGGCAGCAACTCCCCTATTTTTAGGGTCATCAAAATACCAACAACAACTATAACCAACAATAACAACAACACCGATATGATCCAATATGAGTTTCTCCGATTATCGTAACAATCATATTGAGCGGCAAACTCGTTTTTACTCATAACAAGATATAAATTGAATCAAACTCTTATTCCATAAATTAGTTTACAACCTTCATAATATCATACTTATATGTACCATATTACTTCTCATTTAACACATCCACAAAATACCTTCCAAAACAACCCCATACATCGAACACCTTAATTTTTATCGCCAATCACTTGTTTTTCATATTTTCTTCTTCAATAAACTTAATTAACACATAGACGAGCTTAACAAAAGAATACAAAGAATTATAAAATTATTTCTCACAATTTTCAACCACCGCAAACCATATAATAAGCCACAAAATAGTCCAACAAAAAGGACAACTATATCCCATGTTCTTTCAAGTGCTATCTTATGGTTTTTTCACTCAAACAACACAGCCAACACAAGATCAACCTTAAAAAGAAGATGTTATACATACCTTGTATATCAGTTACAACTCGCAACCCTATCTAACCTTAGCTCACAATAGCCCTCAATCACACCACAATATCATAGAAGCATTCTCTTGGAGTCTTTGACACCTTTGATGATGAATTGTGTTGATTTCTCTTGAGTTTGGTTCTTGGGATCTTGGAATAGTTCTTGGAGATCTTCAAAGTGTTTTGATGTAACAAATCTCTGCATATTGACGATATGTAATGGGTAAATACAACTTATAAGCCCACCGCTCAATTCTCCAAGCAGGTGGGTAAGCTGCATGTTTGGCAGCTTGAGCAGTGCAACTTCGGACACTTATATCTCTCTACTCCGATACCGTATTGACAAACAGTTTGGACCCTTGGAAACAAGGTTCCAAGAACTTCATTTTGGTAAGAGATATGTCCCAAAAATGACATCATAAAGCTTACGAATTTAATTTCTCAAAATGGCTCGTTACAAAGCAAATTTTAACTCGATATTTCCGTAAGTTAAATCCAACTTTCCAAAACTTTATATTTTATATACAAACATAATTTGACTTACTAAGTACTCTTACATATGATAACAGTGTAACATCATACGCCCTACAGAACATTCATCCTCGGATGCTGACTGATGCGCTTATCAGTCTCATAACCCATAGCTCTTACGAACATGTTAATATTGTGCTTGCCATCTAGGAAACTCTTCTGTGAATAATTCCAAAGGATAGGGCATTCCATCTTTTATGTCTCTTTCTCATACCACGACTTGTGGTCTGAATCTTTCCAATCTCGTAACTGTCTCTAACCTTGTAAATTCGCCTATGCGACTCTTCTCTCCTTTGTAGACTAAACTAAACCCAACCTCTATTTGATGTCTAGACTATTCACAACCTTTTATAATTGAGTATATAGTATTTTCTTCACCTTTCCCTTACTTACCGTTCAATCTCGCATCTTATCTTATGTTTCTTTCATAACCTCCTTCCACATAAGTAGAAATTACATCTACGCCTTAAAGCACTGCTATGATACATGCACCTCTGGTGCATACAAAATCTGGAAAAAGCTTCATACTGACTTCTTATGACTCAGCTCTATGACAGATTTTAGAAACAAAAGAAGGGTAAAATTTCCTAAATTCCCTATAGCCTCTCAATTATAAATGTGGCACGCAAGACACCCATAAGTAAGACTCTACTAGGAACGGCTTTGTAGACTCCCTATAACATGACCCGCTCTGATACCACTTTGTCATGCCCAAAACCTGGGGAGGCATGGTTGGCACCTGGTGCCGTTATGGACCGAGTGAACCACAATGTAACTCATTTGTTTTTCTTATGTAACTATCATGGGCCAACATGGCCACAACTCATAATTTATAACTATAAGTGGGCAACACTGTATCACTAAACCATTTTTATTAAAACATGAATACATATGGGATGTCAAGGCCTCTGACATACTGTACGAAATGAACCTCTATCTACAAAGCCTCTACGATTATTTGACATCAAATGGGAAAAGGTACCGGCCTACCCATAAATCAGTAGAAAAATTCTGATACGATGACTCATAGACTCGGTTGCACTCAGAATGAGGTGGAGTCTTACCGATCCTTCGCTGAAGCCATTCTCGTTTACTATGAGGGATCGTCAAACTGATTATCTATACCTGCAGGAATGAATGCAGCGTCCCCAATAAAAAGACGTCAGTACGAATATGTACTGAGTATGTAAGGCGGAACTGAAACATAATTGTAAGTCAACATTAATTAAAGACATATAAGAGTAAACCTGAATCTTTGTCTATGCCACCTTATATGCATACTTATTATACATACATACATATATATATATATATATATATATATATATATATATATATATATATA
>MDKH01234864.1:0-10456 GCA_005239495.1 Nicotiana undulata | reverse complement strand
GATTGATGAAAATAAGAAGAAATGATGTTAAGAACACTTACCTATGGAGCTATGGAGGAAAAGTTCTTCAAAAGTCACTTAGGTGGGTTGGGTAAGAAGAAGAGTTCTGAAAAATGGGAGAAATCCCGAAATGATTCTGTTTTGGGACTTAAAAATTGACTGGGCAAAATTACTCTCCGCGTCCGCGGGCCCCAGGCCACGTTCGCGGAGGTTTAGAAGCTATGTCCTATGCGTTCGCGGTTGAGGGGTCGCGTTCGCATAGGGTAAATGACCCCCATCCCTCCCCTGGACACTAACCCTGTGCGGTCGCGCTCTACGTGCTGCGTTCGCATAGGGTCTTAACCCTGAGCCTCCGCGTTCGCACCTTGGAGGGTGCGTTCGCATAGCCTAAGTCACCCCTACCCTCCGCGTTCGCACCACACTGGGTGCGTTCGCATAGCACAAATTACCCAGCTCCCCCAGACCCCACTTTTACTCTATGGGTTCGCATCCCCTTGGGTGCGTTCGCATAGAGTAAATACCTGGAGACCAGCAAGTTGAAGAAAAAACCAGATTTTCATGCATTTCACACCCCGTTAGCTACCCGAAACTCACCCGAGCCCTCGAGTCTCAAAACCAAAAATACACACAACTCCCAAAACATCCTACGGACTTATTCAAGCTTTTAAATCACCAAACTATCATCAAAAACAAGGAATTAAACCTTAAAACTCATAGAATTTTCTTAAAACTTCATAAAGCTTAACTTTTCCAATTTTGATTCGAAACACGTCATTTCAAGTCCGTTTTACACCAAATTTCACAGATAAGCCACATAACATATATTAAACCTGTTCCGGGCTCCAGAACCATAATACGGGCCCGGTAACACGGTTTTCACATCAAAGTTCATTTTCAAAAACCTTTATTATTTTCAGAAAACAATTTTCTTTAAAAATTTATTTCTCGGGCTTGGGACCTCGGAATTCAACTCCGGGCATACGCCCAAGTCCCATATTTTCCCACGGACCCTCCGGGACCGTCACATCACGGGTCCGGGTCCGTTTACCAAAAATGTTGACCAAAGTCAAATTTATTCTTTTAATTATCATAAAATTCTATTTTCATCAAATTTCAACATAAAGGTTTCCCGGCTACACGCCTGGGCTGCGCACGCATATTGAGGTGTGATTAATGGAGGCTTTCGGGGCCTCGGAACACTGATTTAGCTAGAATTACTTAGGATGATCTTTTGGGTCATCACAACCAAATAAGTGGTCATTTGTCTCTGCAACTTGATTATCACATAAGCAGCAATCTGCCTCTTCAAATGATATCTTCAGCTTTCCCAATCTTTCCTTAGTGAGCAGTCTATTATGAACTGCTAAGCACATGATAACCTATGTTTTGGTTGTGCCACAGATGTCCATATTAACTCTGTATTAGCCAGCTTAGGTTGAGCAGACCTTACCTCCATGTAACTCCTGCTAATAGAGTATTCTCCTGATTGAGTAAGTATATATCTGCCTTGGACATACCAATTCTTCATTTTGTCAGCTAGAGCTTTAATCTTCCTCCAGTACCAGCTGTTATCCACAGGTGCTTTGTGACTCCAGATGTCCTCTCCTTTAGTATATGCCATGTACCCACTTTATCCACAATGAGTCTTGGTTGACTGCCAAGTGCCATACCAGTTTACCAACTACAACTATATTTCACATTCTACATTCTTTGATATTCAAACCCCAGTCTTCTTAGAGCAACATACTTTTTCCCATGATATTAGAGAGACTTTCTTCTTGTTTTCTAAGCCACCCCATAAGTACTCTCTACACTTTCTATCTACCTCCTTCAACACACTTTGAGGAAGTATAAACACAAACCCCAAAAAATTATATATTGAAAAGAACACTGAGTTTATGATCTGCAGTCTCCAAGCATAGGAGAGTTGTTTAGTATATATCAATTTGATCCTATTTGTTATCTTGTCTATCAATTGATGGCACTCCAGTTTACTCCACTTCTTTGATGACAGAGGCAAGCCCAGATATCTAATAGGAAACTCTCCCATTGTAAAACCAGTTATTTCCAACAATTGCTCCTTGACTTCTTTTGTCACCCCAGCTAAGAACATACTGGACTTTTCCATATTTGCTATCAATCTTGAAGTCTCACTAAAATTCTTCACTGCCTCTAGAATTCTCGTCATAGACCGCACTTGTCCTCTACAAAATATCATGAGATCATCAGCAAAAATTAGATGTGTGAGCTTAAGTTCTTTACACATTGGATGGAACCTAAAGTCAGGCATCATACTCTACTCCATTACCAAGACAAATAGTAATGATGAGGTAGGATCACCTTGCCTCAGTCCTCTCTTTCCTTCAAAAAACCCATGACTTTCCCCATTTACCTTCACAGAAAATATTGTTGTAGTAACACATGTCATCATCCAGTTAGTGAACTTCGCAGGAAATCCATATCCTCTCATTATCTCCTCCAGAAATGACCATTCTACCATATCATATGCCTTCTTCAAGTCTATTTTTATTAAACATCTAGGTGATATTCTCCTTTTATAATGCCTTAACAAATCATGACATATCAACACATTATGTACCATTGATCTACCTTGCACAAAAGCAACTTGGTTCTCTGCCACTAGGTGTGAGACAATAGTTGTTAGCCTCTTACAAAGCATCTTAGAGATACATTTGTAAAGGACATTATAACATGAAATTGGTCTATATTGACTTGCAACCTCTAGAGTATCAACTTTAGGAATGAGTGCAATAATTGTTGCATTCAATTGCTTCAATAATCTTCCATTCTCAAAGAATTCCAGTATGGCTTCAGTGATTTCTTCTCCAATAATAGATCACGTAGCTTTAAAGAACCCACTCCCATATCCATCCGGCCTAGGGCTCTTGTTGCTATCTATGCTGAACATTGCTTCTTTCACATCTTTCCCATTAAATGGTCTGATTAATTTTACTTGTTGTGATATGGACAATAAGGGTCCATTCTGAATCTTACTTGTAGATATTCTTCTTATTGAATTCCTCCTGGTTCCCAATAGATCTATATAAAAGTTCACAAACATGTTAGCTATAATATCAGGATCATTCTGCCACTGACCCTGCCCATCCTTTAACTGTGTAGTAGCTTGTTGTAGCATTTTGTGTTTAATAACGACATGGAAATACTTAGTGTTATCATCACCCAGCTTCATCCATGTAGCTTTACTCTTCTGCTGCAAATACACCTCAGCCATATAAGATGATTGTCTGAACTTATTATACAAATTGCCCTCATCTTGTTGTAACTCTCTATTTGTAGGATCATTTTGTAGTTTCTCCTGAACCTCTTTAAGCTTCATCCTGTCCTCATTTGCCTCACCCACCATATTACCAAAGTGGTCTGCATTTAACTTCTTTAAAACCTTCTTCAATATCTTGAGTCTTCTCACAATTTTAAACATCTTATAGCCTTCTACTTTAGCTTTCCATCCTGCCTTCACAATTTCAGCAAATTTAGGATGGTGAGACCAAACATTACTATATATAAACTGCTTTCTCATCCCTAGTTTTCTTTCCTCCGATGTCACTATGGCTGGACAATGATCACTGATACCTTCTGGCAGAAACCTTAAGCTCTAAGATGTCCGTGTATATAACCTATAGTTTCAATTTTATATTAGTTCAACTGTGCATCATGTTGGGCTAAAACGGAGTTCATTACTTAAATGATCACTCAACTATTTAAAATTATGGACTAAAGTCACTTTTTTCGTTTGTAACGGAAAAATTACTCAACTATTCCTATTGCACACAGATGGTCACTCAATCGAAATTATCAAACTTTTCGGTGAAAAAAATGTGACGTTGCGGTCTACATGGATATTTTATATTGTTGGACCAAATAAAGTAATTAACATCCAAACAAAACATATGAATTCACCCATACACCCCACTCGACCCATTAAAAATAAAAATCCACCACTACATAAAACCAAACGCTAAAATGCATCCCCGTTGCAAATCCATATCTCTTCTTATTTTTCTTCCTCTTTTTATAAAAAGCATATTTCATCTTTTTTTCATGCTTTTTTTTAGTTTTATAAAATAATAATGGGTATGAGGCTAATAACTAAGGAGAAAAGAACCTATATTCTTCTTTTCGCGGTTTATCTTCTATTTTTTATATACAAAACACCAATCGGTGTGAGATTAAGGACTAGAATGAAACCATGAAAAAAAACCTACTTTTTAGCGTTTGAATATATTTAGCGGGTAAATTTTTATTTTTAGTGGGTTAGGTTGGGCGTGGGTAGATTTTCTATGTTTTATTTGGGTGTTAATTACTTTATTTGGTCTAAAATATAAATAATTCATATGGACTGCCACATCATTTTTTTCCACCGGAAAATTTGATAATTCGGGTTGAATGACTATTTGTGTGCATAGGAATAGTTGAGTGACTTTCCTGTTACAAATAAAAGAAAAGTGACTTTAGTACATAATTTTGGATAGTTGAGTGATCATATGAGTAATTGACTCGCTAAAACGGCCCAAAGATACTTTTTCACTTGCTTTTTACTTGGTGAGCACTCAATTCTTTGCTCTTTTCAGATATGGAAATAGTTAGTAGCATACATCAAGTTCCTTTCCATTTTCTTGAAATCTCAATTTCATTTTTCTAATTATTTAAATTATTTTAAGTGTTTATAGCTTTGAGACTTATTACATGTTTGATTCATTTGAAATCTCACTAACTCATTGGGTTTGCTGTTAAAGCTAGTGCCTTTAGTTGTTTGAAGCCTCAAAAGTTTGTTTCTAGGAAGTTTTGTGAAAGAAGTGTTTGTGTTAAGGGCAGTAGTAGTGTCCCGCTATGCGCGGAGTTCGATAAAGAGCCGGACTACAAGGGTCTATTATATGTATGCACCCTTACCCTGCATTTCTGCAAGAGGCTGTTTTCACTGCTCGAACTTGTCTTCATCGTGTAATCTCCACACTGGATCACCGACTGCATCCCTTTTAAGTTTGACCTCTTCAAGATTTGGCAACATGACAAGAGTTGATATGTCTTCCCACGGAAAACAAAATGAGCCAGCTAAAGTCAACCTTTTAAGTGATGTTGGGAAACCAAGTATTGCAGGATGTTGTGTAATATTTGAATATAAAAGGTTCCTCAACCTCATCCTCATGCAAAGTATTGTAGGATGTTGTATATTATCTGAATATATTTGGTCCCTCAACCCCATCCTCATCCTACGACGAAGGTTGTAATGGGTTGTAAAAGGTCGTCTTAAAAGAGAAAATACGTAGATAGATCTGGAAACATGCGGTAATATCTTGCAACAATCACCAACGAAATAAACCTCGGTTTGAAAACTGAAGCGACGAACATTATGCTTTTGTGGTAATGAAAGAGTAGAGTCAGTTCTATCAACATGCATAAACTTTGTCATTTTAGCTTCTATCAAACAGAATTCACGCAGTAGATCATGCATTCCACATATTTTTATTTCACCGTTGAATCTCCTTTTTATAGTCATTATCAAGTTTCTACTGATAAGATCCTCCAAAAAATTTAATTCCACTTCCTCCAACCTTTTACCACTTCCAGACGTCCTTATAAAACCTTCTGCGATCCATAATTGGATCAATCTCCAAGTCTCAACTGGAAAGTCCTCCGGGAAATCACCCATAGAAAGAAAGCAAGGTTTGAGGTGATTAGGCAAGTGGTGATAACTCAAACCGAGCACTCATAAGCATTTATCTCGTTGACTAGCAACTATATGACCTAATGATTGGGCAACATCCTTCCAACTTTCTAATGTCCTGGCCGTTTTAGAGAGATGTCCAGCAATCACCGAAATCGTCAAGGGTAGTCTATGGCATTTTTCTACTATTTTCTTTCCAATTTCTTCCAACTCAGGAGGATGATCGTATTTTGGTCCAAACACCTTATCACGAAGTAACTTCCAACTGTTTTCCAAATTCAAGAGGTTCATCTCATGAGGGCTACTAGTATTTTCATACATCGCTACCTCTGTTTCCCTAGTAGTCAATAAGACTCAACTCCCATTGTCGTAATTAGGAAATATTCCTCTTATACTATCCCAAACATTCAAATATCATCAAAAACAACAAGGTATCTTAGACCCTTTAGGTTTTTCTGCACTAGGTCGGCTAACTCACAGTCATCCATCGTATCATAATCATTTTCTTTGACAATATTTGTTTGCTTCGAAATGCAATGTAAGGCATCTAACAACACATTTCTACTTCGATATTCTTGATATATTGTAACCCAAGCAAGAATGTCAAAATGATACCTGATTGCGAGATGATCATAAGCTTTTTTAGCGAGCGTTGTTTTACCAATGCCACCCATGCCAGATATTGTGACAATGTCTAGATCCGACGGTGGTCCTGTCAATCTTTTAACTATGATCTCCAAGTCATCGTCAAGTCCTTGCACGGTATCATCTACCAAATTGTCACGACCCAAATTCCCATCCTTGGGGATCGTGATGGAGCCTAACACCACACTTCCTAGGCAAGCCAATGTTAGAATTCGGTTAATCAACTTTCTTAATTAATTACTTAAGCATAAATGAAACAATTTCCAAATGAACTTAACCAGAACAATTCCCGAAAATAATAAAGTAACGTAATAATAATGACCAATTAAGTAAATCGAACCACGAACTAATTATAATAATAACTCTAAGACTACCCCAGGGTCTGGTGTCACAATCCACGAACTACTAAGGATTGCTACAAATAAGGGCTGAATGAAATACTGTAACTATTCTGAATAAAATAAAACAGTGTATGTAGATATAGGAGAAGACTCTCGGATATCTGCGAACGCCGACAGATGTACCTCGTGTCTCCAACGAATCGGGTAGTCGTCCTGAAATCCTCTACTGCTGAATAGTACCTGGATCTGTGCAAAAGAGCACAGAGTGTAGTATCAGTACAACCGACCCCATATACTGAGTAAGTGCCGAGTCTAACCTCGGCGAAGTAGTGACGAGGCTAAGTCGGGCTTCAACAACATAATCTTTAACAACAATAAATAATGAGCAAGAAAGAAATCTAAACAAATAAATAATTAAGTGTTGCAACCAAATAAAATAAAATAACTCAACTATAACCAATTCTCAAATATCTCTTTAGAGTTCCAAACTTTAACTTTAAATAAAAATAGTACTAACATATTTAAAGAGTAGTAAAATAGACATTTTAGCTTTTCAAAACTTTGATTCTCTTTTTCTTGAAAAAACAGTAAAATATAAATGTAAATATCCTCCCTTATCACTCCTTGTTGCGGCGTGCAACCCGCTCCCACCTGTCCTCCCTTATTGCTCCTCCCGAAAATATCTCCCCTATTACTCCTGTTGCAGCGTGCAACCCGATCCCACTTGTCCTCCCTTATCACTCCTTGTTGCGGCGTGCAACCCACTCCCACCAGACATATCATATCAGTTTATTCAAAATTTTAGAAATCAGGCCAAGCCTTTCACAATACTTTTGTTTCAACAATTATAAATAATAAACTGTATTTTTCTCATGACTTCATCAATAACCTCTCGACCATGAAAACAATACCAAACCTCTCAACCATATTTATATCACGAGGGATCCAACTCAAACAACCAATACTCTTTCCAAACGGTCACAACAATAACTAACAACAATTCAACAAGGCCAAATAGTCACAGAAACAATAATGGACATGTAACAGTTAAGACAACACTCAAATAAGTGGGGAACGAGAAAGAGGATCATGTTTTAGCAAACACTTGGGGTGGTGCATAGATACTCGTCACCACACCTATAGACCACACCCATGCAATTCACATAACAAACAAGTGGGGAGTTCTATTCCCTCAAGCTAAAGTTAGGCCAAACACTTACCTCAATTCCGCATGCCACTCACTGCTCAATTATTATTTTTCCTTTTGAATTCACCTCTAACTTGCTCGAATCTAATCAAAATTAACTTAATATCATTAACTAATGCTAAATGAACTAACTTTATTGAAAATATAATTTTTCCTAAGCTTTTCTCAAAAAAGTGAAAATCCGACCCCGGGTCCGCTTGGTCTAAACTCGGGGTTCGGACCAAATTACGTTTACCCATTCATCCACGAACCCAAATATGCTATTAATTTTGAAATCCAAGCTTAATTTGATATAAAAATTCGATTTTTACAAAACTCCTTAATTCTACCCAAAACTTAGATTTTTACCATGAAAATTATTTGTTTTTGATTTAAAAGTGATACAAAATAGTAAGGAATTGAAAGAACAAGGCTTGAAATTGATTACCTATGAATTGGGGATGAAGATTGCTGAAGAAAAATCGTTTTTAGGGCTGGAACTTCAAAAATTTGGAGAAGAAAGTGTTCTGCCCGTTCTTTAACAGGTATTAATATTAGCTGGGCTGGGCAACTGTGCGATCGCGGATAAAGATGTGCGATTGCACAGGGTAAGGAAACATTGGGTTGTGCGATCGCGGGAGAAAGAGTGCAATCGCACAGGGTACGGAAACATTGGGCTGTGCGATAGTGGGAGAAAGAGTGCAATCGCACAGGGTATGACCTCCCCTCCCCCATGCCTAATTTTGAAGTTATGCAATCGCGGGGTTTACTGTGCGATCTCATAACACAATCCAGGTGGTGCAGTGCGATCGCACACCTACTCCTGCGGTCGCACAATGTAAGGTTTTTGGGGCTCCTGAAGACTACTCTATGCGAACGCGGCTATACCTATGTGATCGCATAGTACAAAAACCTGGACACCAGATATTGAAAAACCAGCAGTTATTTAAGTGCAAAAATCATCCTGTGGCCTATCCGAAACTCACCCGAGCCCTCGGGACTCTAAACAAAACATGCACGCAAGTCTAAAAATATCATACGGACTTGCTCGTGCGATAAAATCATGAAAATAACATGTAAATCTATGAATTAAACCTCAAAACTCATCATTTTCATCAAAAACTCTTAAGGTTCATAATTTCTCAACCGGATGTCCGAATCACGTCAAACGAAGCTGTATCGGGCTCCGGAACCAAAATACGAACCCGATACCAATAAGTTTTAGCATTATTTCTTTTCTTTAATTCATGAACATTTCAGCAAAGTAATTTCTTTCAAAAATTGATTTCTAAGGCTTGGGACCTCGGAATTCATTTTCGGGCATAAGCCCGAGTCCCATATTTTACTGCGGACCTCCCGAGATCGTCAGAATACGGATCCGGATCAGTTTACTCAAAATGTTGACCAAAGTCAACTTTTATCAAATTTAAATTCTAAAAATCACTATTTCTCATATTTTCACATAAAAGCTTTTCGGTTTCACGCTCGGACTGCGCACGCAAATCGAGGTATTTAATTTTAGTCTTTTATGGTTATTAAGCAGGGAACAAAGTCTAATTTTATAAAATGACCCCTTGGGTCATCACAATCTCCACCTCTAAAACACACGTTCGTTCTCGAACAGACATAGAAAATTACCTGAAGTGGCGAACAAGTGTGGGTATCTACTCTGCATGTCCGACTCGGACTCCCAAGTAGCTTCCTCAAGGGCTGGCCTCTTCACTGCACTCAAACTGAAGGAAAACTCTTAGATCTCGATTGGCAAACTTGCCGGCCTAAAAAGCTACCGGCTCCTCCTCATAAGTCAAGTCTTTGTCCAACTGGACAGAGCTGAAATCTAACACGTGGGACGGGTCACCATGATATTTCCGGAGCATAGACACATGGAATACCGGATGAACTGAGGATAACCCTGGAGGCATTGCAAGTCTGTAAGCTACCCCCCCACCCTATCAAGAATCTCAAACGGACCGATATACCTAGGGCTCAACTTGCCCTTCTTCCCAAACCTCATAACACCCTTCATGGGTGACACACGAAGCAATACTCTCTCTCCAACCATGATTGCTACATCACGAACCTTACGATCGACATAACTCTTTTGCCTAGACTGAGCTGCACGAAGTCTCTCCTGAATAATCTTGACCTTATCTAAGGCCTCCTGAACCAAATCGGTACCCAACAACCGAGCCACTCCTGGCTCGAACCATCCAACTGGAGATCTGCAATGTCTACCATATAACGCCTCATAAGGAGCCATCTGAATGCTCGACTGATAACTATTATTATAAGCAAACTCCGCTAATGGCAATAATTGATCCCATGAACCTCCAAAATTAATAACACAAGCGCGGAGCATGTCCTCCAATATCTGAATGGTACGCTCGGACTGCCCGTCAGTCTAAGGGTGAAATGTTGTACTCAACTCCACTCGGGTACCCAACTCTCGCTGAACTGCCCTCCAAAAGTGCGAAGTAAATTGCGTACCCCGATCATAAATGATAGACACGGGCACCCCAAACAATCTCCCGAATATACAACTCAGCCAACCGCTCTGAAGTATAAGTACTAGCCACTGGA
>ML299842.1:24320-44344 GCA_005239495.1 Nicotiana undulata | reverse complement strand
CCCCCCCCCCCCCCCCGCAATTAAACCCAATTAACCCAGCCCTAAATCAAATTCTCCCCAGCCCAAGTCCTAAACCAACCTGGCCCAACCCCATGCGTGATCTGAGTCGTTGATCATATGAGATCAACGACATGTATCTGACTTGCCTTAATTAATTCCAACTAACCCCCTCCCAACCCCTTATTTTCCAAGACTCCTTCGTCTCTCTATCTCCCGTATCTCTCTCTCTCTCTCTCTCTCTAAGTCTCTAGACCCCTCCGCCTTCCTCCGGCCATCTCCGACCACCATCCTTTCGACCACCAGCCTCCATGACGCCTTCTTTATTCGGTTCATTTCATCTCTGGAGTCTTTAATGGCTTTGACCATGCCAAATAGCTACTGGGGTTCCTGCTTGGGTTGTTTCCGACCTTCTCCGGTGGGGTCTTGACACGGCTATGCCAGAACCACCATGACCTTTGAGTTTAACGGCAGGTTCTCCTATATTCTCTGGTTTCTTATGAAACCCTAATTTTTGGCCTAAACCTCTTGAATCTATGGTATTTTAGCGATTTAAAATTATTCCTTTATGTTTTACACTATTCTCGACTAAATCTCTAAGATCCATCAGCCCTAAAACATTTTGCTTACTTTTTAAAATTAGGGTTTCTCTGAGTTTCTACACTTGTTTAAAAATGATTTATTCCTTATGTTTAAACTTTTCCTTTGTATATCTCTACTGATTCTACGCTCTTACCGCTTTTTAACTTGCCTATGTTGAAAAGCCCTAATTTGTTGTAGACCTTTGTGTTTGGTTCTTCCTACTGCCTATTTCTTGTTAAATTTTCTGTGATTATCATGCTTCGAATGATTCTTTAGTTTGTTTGTGGCATCTCTGTGTGATTATATTCATATGTTGTTCATCTCTTGCCTCTTTCTGTCAATGTTGCTAGACATGTCTGTTGCTACGATTGTTTGTCTTGCATATTTATATGTTGAAGTATGGTGTTATAAGTCTCTCTTGACTGATTTTAATCTCCTTATTTGATGGCTTGATTGAAAGGTTTCTTTAAAACCCTAAATACTACTCGGTTGTTTAAATTGATTAATCTTGCTGAATCATTCCTTAATTGGAGTTTCTGAACTTGGCCTTAATTGTTTACCCTATTTCATAATAGACCCTGATTCTTTCCTTGTTGAAACTTGACTGATTTTTACTTTTCCTTATGTAATTATGTGTTTTACCATTTGAATTTTAATCCCTTGACTTAAGGGAGTGATTGTCTTGGTTAACAGATCTTGATTATTTCCTTACTTAGTATGGTATTGATTTTCCTTTACCTTATGCGGCTGCATGTCTTTACCATTTCTGAGTTTGAATGCCATAATTCAAGGGAACCGTGTCACTGATTTCATGACTGATTGGAATTCTGCCTTCTCTTATTACCATGCATTTTTTATTCTTACCTTATTTGATCACCTGTTTTCAACTATAAATACTTATGCTCTTTCATTAAGCAAAAGACATGAATACTATTCTAAGCTCTCTCTTGTGCTAGAATTCTTTCTCTCTTTCTTTTCTCTACTATTGTTCTCTCTGCTCTTGTCTATTGTTAGCCGGCTATAAGCCAAGGCTAACCATTGTTCTCATTTTTCTCTTTCATTCTGCTTACTCTTTCTCACCGGTATGTTCTAATTAAGATTCAACATTCAAACCAATGTGTTTCTTATTGTTTCAGTTTATCATATTCCTAATTGACTTCTACTTGTGCTCCTACTGTTCAACTTGCAATTAAGTCTCTTGTTTAGCTTTCAGTACTCACCATGCCTCATTTTATTTTTAGATTTACATGTTAATACTTCTAGGATTGTTGTTTATTCCTTATTTGTACATGTTATGCATGTATCCTATTACTGTCTATTGTCATGTATAAACTTGGCTACTTCCTGATTCCATGAACCCCTCTGATTTGTGCAACTATGTTTAAACAAGTTTTACTAAATCTATGCATCTCTTCCTGATTACTATGTGGCTTATCTATCCCTTGAATTTCTCTGATTTGTGCAACTATGTTTAAACACATTTTATTGAATCTATGCATGTTCTCTTGCCTACTATGTGACCTATTTGTCCCCAATCCCCATTGTCTTCGTATTGGTAGACTTGTTCTGATATATTCTTCTCAGATACTACTACTGTTTTCAAAAGCTATCCTATTAAAATAAATCTTCAGTTTGTAAGCTCTACCAACTGGATCCTGTCTTTCAAAAAAAACTCTTTTTTCTCTTTTAAATACACTCCTGACACTTCTCACTACTCTTAGAAACTTAGGTTCTACCCCCTCAGTGTAAGTATTGCTTAGGGAATCTTGAGTTCCCTCTGAATTTTGACACACTGAGGCTGGTAATTCCACACTGCACATGCTTCAAATTGTGGCAACTATGTCTGGGTGCTGGTATTGGCCAGGGACCCACGAGGTTCTTAGGGAGCTTTGCCGCACCCGGACCATGAAAGGCTGTGAAACTCGAAAGGATTGAGGTTGGGAGATATGGGCCGGATTGAAGGCTCCCTATAGAATTAGCTTCTTATTTTCTTTTAAGTGATGTAATTTATTATTCTTGGTTTGTAATAATTTGTAAACGAATAATTGGGGCTGCATAGTTGATATGGGAAGGGGTTATGCATGTTTAGTATAGTAACGGGTAGAAATCATGACTATAGAATTTATTTCCCTATGTGTGCAATAGTATCATATCCAGGACATGCATCTCATGCATTAAAATTATGCTTAGGTTTTATTTCAGCATATATGTTATATTCCTGTCATTTTACAAGCCCTGCCCACTATTAACAACTCTGATAAAGTAATGAAATTGTCATGACGTTCTACTGCTGCATCTTCATAAGCATTGCATGTAGAAAACCTACCTATAGGATTTTTACTTATGTACATTAGATACCCTGCTATTTAGGACTTCATATTGGTTTTGAATTACAGTTGTTGAACACCTAATCAGCATGCTTAACCTCGTTAAAATATGGTCAATTGGTTGAAACGATCTGCAAATATAGCATCACCTCTCTTAAAATTGGAACTGAAGTCTGCATGCTCACTTTTAAACAAATAGGCAATGTATATTAGCGCCTAGACAAACTTTAGGCCTAATAAATTATTAAAACCAAAACATAATCGTGTTTCACTTAGCTGGTATTAGAACCAATCAGTCCCTTTTTTTGAAATTCTTAAACTTTGATGCTTTTCATTCATGTTTTATCTCTTTCTGAAGTTCACCCTATTTCCTAAAAACTCCTACTCTATTGTTTTCAAATACTGATTCTGGAAATCATGCATTCATTTCCTCTTTAACTAAGTTATTATATTGTTGCTCTATGTGTTACTGGATTTTAGAGTCAGTTCACTCGTTTTTTCAAAAGTCATTCGGTTTGAACCCTTGCCCTATTTTCTGAAATAGTTTACTCATTCTCCTTTTATTAAAGTTTTACTAAACTACTGATTTCTCTTCTGCTCCGAACCGCTGGATCTTTTAAAGGTTACTGGCCCTTTGTGAATCACTCTTTCATTTTTTTACTTTACTGATTTTCTGAAGTTCTTCATCTGCTTTTACTGAAAATTTCATCTAAAATGTTGTGCACTTTTAAATCCTGCTACTATCTTTGAATTACTGGACCTTTTAAATTCAATCATTCTTCTTTAAGCTACTCTATTTTAATCGGATTTCCTGCTTTATTACTAAGTTTCCAAGGAATCAGTCGCTTACCAAAATTGCTGAAACCTACTGATTTTCAACTCGAAAACTCACGTTTTAAATCCTGACTTTGAGACCTTGATTGTGTTTGAGACGTGCTATTTACGTGTTTACTTGTGGAGGGATCTGTGAGCCCGTATCTTCCCTTATGTGTTCCCATATTTGTGGTCCTATTTTTTGTTTTACATGTCGCTTAAAATTTTATCCCTTTAAACCTAAGGGTTCAGCCTAGTACTCACCTTGTAGGATTAGTAGTCCTAAATACCCTCCAGGACTTATAAAATGGGACGGGTAATAGCACGCAATATGCCTCATGACCGATACACGCAATTTAAATACCTTAACGGGGCGGGAAGGGTAGAATATGGATATGATGACCGATGTGCTAATACCAAGTGTAGCCCTTCTTCGAGGCGTGACATACCGGGTATTGCATTGATGTGATCCATATTACTTTAAACCTAGGACAGTTCTTTTCAAATGTTTATTCTAACGTTTTCCCAAAACCTTTAAAGATTTTCATACTTGATTGAAATCCCCTCTTATATGAAATTTACTTGCTACTTGTTCACCGTCCAAATTCACAAAACTTCTTGTGGGACCCACAGTTGTGGATCTTGATGGGTGCATAACACCTTCCCCTTGGGATAACTTCAAGCCCTTACCCAATCTCTGATAATGCAAACTAGTTCATGAGTTATTTACTCTAGGTGCCCTAACGCACCATAAAAATTGTTATGTGGCGACACTTCCTTAAACCATTCCTTTAAGGAGTTGTCCAAAATGTCATAAACCCGATCTCTCCGTACCTAACTCGTGTGAGGAAAAAGGGGGCACGATAGGGATCAGGTAGCTTCAGTGGTGCCCCTCTCAGAGGCCAGTTTCAGCACATCAGAGGTCCTCCATTTAGACCTCCACATCCAGCTCGCCCAGCTTACAATGGTGCATCTTCGGGGCAGGGTCCTCGCAGTTCTCATTAGGGATGTTCATCTTTTAGTGCCCTTCTAGCTCAGAGCTCCTCTAGAGCATCATCATATCAGGGTTCTTATATGCATGGTCCGTCCGGTGGTTATCATAGTGGCAGGGGTTCTCTTCAGTCTCCATCTTCAGCTCCAAGTGGTTGTTTTGAGTTTGGAGAGTTCGGACATGGTGGAGGCAGTGTCCTCGTCGTGCTAGTAATTCATCTCAGCAGAGGGTTCAGCCCTCGACATCAGCCCCTGTAAATTCACCACCTACCCACGCAGCCAGGGGTGGTGGTCAGGCAGCTGGAGGCTGCCCTAGAGGGGGAGGTCGAGCAGGTGGAGGCCAGCTACGTATTTATGCACTTCCGACTAGGCTTGATGCTATGGCCTCATATGCGGTGATTACAGGTACTATTTCAGTTTGTCACAGTGATGCTTTGGCTTTATTTGACCCTGGTTCCACATACTCTTATGTTTCGTCGTAGTTTTCTCACTTTCTGAATATGCCCCGTGAGTCTTTAGTTACGTTTGTTCATGTTTCGACTTCGGTGGGTGATACTATTGTTGTGGACCGTGTGTCTTGGTCGTGTCTTATATCTATTGGAGGTCTGGAGACCCGAGTGGACTTGATGTTACTCAGTATGGTTGATTTTGATGTGATTCTGGGCATGGATTGGTTATCCCATGTCATATTATCCTTGATTGTCACACTAAGACCGTGACCTTAGATATGCCCGGAGTTTCGAGAGTTGAGTGGAGAGGGTCTATAGAGCATGTGCCTAGCAGAGTGATTTCTTATTTGAAGGCTCAGTGTATGGTTGAGAAAGGGTGTGAATTTTATCTTGCTTTTGTGAGGGATGTTAGTAGTGAGACTCCTTCTGTTGATTCTGTTCCATTGGTCCGTGATTTTCCAAACGTATTTCCTGCAGACCTGCCAGGCATGCCACCTGACAAGGATATTGATTTTGGTATTGACATGGTGCCAGACACCCAACCTATTTTTATTCCACCTTACCGCATGGCACCAGCGGAGTTGAAAGAATTGAAAGAGCAATTGCAGGAACTCTTAGATAAGGGGTTCATTTGGCCTAGTGTGTCACCTTGGGATGCACCGGTGTTTTTTGTGAAAAAGAAATATGGCTCCATGCGCATGTGTATTAATTATAGACAAATGAATAAGGTTACGGTGAAGAACCGGTATCCTTTGCCCCGCATTGATGACTTGTTTGACAAACTTCAAGGAGATAGAGTGCTCTCTAAGATTGATTTGATATTGGGGTATCATCAGTTGAAGATTCGAGATTCTGACATTCTGAAGACTGCTTTAAGGACCGGATATGGTCATTATGAGTTTCTGGTTTTGTCGTTTGGGCTGACCAATGCCCCAGCCGCGTTCATGCAATTGATGAACAGTGTGTTTCAGCCTTACCTTAATTCGTTCGTCGTTGTGTTCATTGATGACATCCTAGTTTATTCCCGTAGCCAGGAAGAGCATGCTTAGCATTTGAGAGTAGTGCTGCAGAGGTTGAGGGAGGAGAAGCTTTATGCAAAATTCTCCAAGTGTGAGTTTTGGCTTGGTTCAGTAGCTTTCTTGGGGCACGCGGTGTCTAGTGAGGGTATTCAGGTTGATCCGAAGAAGATTTAGGCGGTGTAGAGTTGGCCCAAACCGTCCTCAGCTACGGAGATTAGGAGTTTCCTTGGTTTAGCGGGATATTACCATCGCTTTGTAGAAGGGTTCTCATATATTGCTTCACTGTTGACCAGATTGACCCAGAAGGGTGCTCCATTCAGATGGTCTGATGAGTGTGAGGAGAGCTTTCAGAAGCTCAAGTCAGCATTGACTACAGCTCCGGTACTAGTTTTTTCTACTGGTTCAGGTTCTTATACAGTCTACTGTGATGCTTCTAGAGTTGGCTTGGGAGCGGTATTGATGCAAGATGGTAGGGTGATTGCCTACCATCTAGACAATTGAAGGTGCACGAGAAGAATTATCATGTGCACGATCTTGAGTTAGCTGCCATTGTTCATGCCTTAAAGATTTGGCGTCATTACTTGTATGGGGTACAGTGTGAGATTTTCACTGATCATCGTAGTTTGCAGTATCTGTTGAGAAAGAAGGACTTGAATTTGCGTCAGAGGAGATGCTTAGAGCTTCTCAAGGATTATTATCTCACTATTTTATATCATCGGGGAAGGCCAATGTAGTGGCCGATGCCTTGAGTCGCAGAGCCGAGAGTTTGGGGAGTCTAGCCAACCTTTCAACAGTAGAGCGACCTTTAGCACTTGATGTTCAGGATTTAGCGGGTCAGTTAGTGAGATTGGATCTGTCAGACCCTCCGCGGGTATTAGCTAGCATGGCTTCCCGGTCTTCTCTTTATGATCAGATTAGAGCTCGCTAGTATGATGACCGGCACTTGTTAGTACTTCAGGATAGGGTCCTTCAAGATGATGCCAGAGATGTGACTATTGGTGATGACGGTGTTATGAGGATGCAGGGTCGTATTTTCTTGCCCAATGTGGATGGTCTTCGAGAGTTGATATTAGTAGAGGCACAAAGCTCGCGGTATTCCATTCATCCGGGTGCCGCGAAGATGTATCAAGACTTGAAACAGCAGTATTGGTGGAGGCAGATGAAGAGAGATATTGTTGAGTATGTAGCACGGTGTCTCAACTGCCAACAGGTCAAGTATGAGCACCAGAGACCAGGTGGATTACTTCAGAAGTTAGATATTCCGGAGTGGAAGTGGGAGCGAATTACTATGGACTTTGTAGTTGGGCTTCCACGGACTTCGAAGGGTTTTGATGCTATTTGGGTCATTGTGGACAGATTGACCAAGTCCGCACACTTCATTACTGTTGGTACTACTTATACTTCAGAGCGGTTAGCTGGTATCTACATCAGAGAGATTGTCTGATTGCATGGGGTTCGAGTTTCTATCATTTTCGACAGAGGTACTCAGTTTTGGAGGGTCGTACAGAGAGGTATAGGTACTGAGGTAGAGTTGAGCACTGCATTTCATCCTCGGACCGACGGGCAGTCGGAAAGGACTATTCATATTTTGGAGGACATGTTACGTGCTTGCGTGATTGATTTTGGTGGTTCATGGGATCAGTTTCTGCTACTTGCGGAGTTTGCATATAATAATAGCTACCAGTCCAGTATTCAGATGGCCTTGTACGAGGCTTTATATGGTAGGAGGTGTAGATCTATGGTTGGTTGGTTCGAGCCCGTTGAGGCTAAGTTATTGGGCACATATTTGATTCAGGAGGCGTGGGAGAAGGTGAAGTTGATTAAGGAGCGTCTTCGCATGGCGCAGTCTAAGCAGAAGAGTTATGCGGACCGGAAGGTCCGGGATGTGTCATTTATGGAAAGTGATAAGGTATTGCTGAAGGTATCACCTATGAAGGGTGTTATGAGGTTCGGAAAGAGAGGAAAGTTGAGTCCTCGGCTTATTGGTCCTTTTGAGGTGCTTAATAAGGTTGGAGAGGTGGCTTATAGACTTGCCTTGCCACCCAGCCTGTCGAGTGTTCATCCGATATTTCATGTGTCGATGCTCCGGAAATATGTTGGTGACCCGTCTCATGTGTTAGACTTCAGCACAGTTCAGCTCGAGGACGATATGTCATATGAGGTAGAGCTAGTAGCAATTTTGGATCGTCGGGTCAGAAAGTTGAGGTCTAAGGATATAGCTTCCGTGAAGGTTCAGTGGAGAGTTCAGCCAGTGGAGGAGGCTACTTGGGAGACCGAGCGGGAGATGCAGAGCATATATCCTCACTTGTTTGAGACTCCATGTATGTTTCTAGACCCGTTCGAGGACGAACGTTTGTTTAAGAGGGGGAGAATGTAACGACCCGGTCTGTCATTACATAGAACCTGTATTATAATTATTTTTATTGACTCGTCATAGGTTTGTTATATTGTTTATGATGTGTTAGAGTTGGTAGGCTTGGAATCGGAATGGTTGTAGTGAGAGTTTAGTCACTTAGTCTTTAAAAATGGCCTAATAGTTGGAAAAGTCAACCGAGAGTTGACTTATTGGTAAACGACCTCTGAATGCGGATTTTATAGCTCGGATATCTTAATTAGGTGATTTGGGACTTAGGAGTGTGTTCGGAATATTTTTTTGATGTCCGGTGTAGAATTAGGATTGAATTGGCGAAAGTTAGTTTTTGGCGATTTCCGGTCGGCAGTGGAAAATAGGCTATCGGGGTCGAAATGGAATTTCGGAAGTTGAAACAGGTTCTTATTGTCATTTTGGATATTTTTGCAAAATTTCAGGTCAATCAGAGTTGTTTTGGATAGTTTCGGCAACGTTGGTGGATTTTAGAAATTTCAAAGTTCTTAGGCTTGAATCCGACGAGATTTTGGTGTTTTGATGTTATTTTTGGTGTTCCGAGAATGCAAATAATTTTGAACAAGGTTATGGAATATGTTGGTAGGTTTGGTTGAGGGCCCGAGGGCCTCGGGTGTATTTCGCATGCTCAAACGAACACTTTTGGTCTTGAAGAGATTGCTGGTTTTTCTGGTGTTTTAGCAGCAGTGATTTGTTCACTGCGATCGCGTGAACTCGTCCGCGATCGCATAGAGTAAGTTGGGGCCTGGGGGAATTTTTGAATCGCGATCGTAGGGGTCAGGTTGCGATCGCGTGGGTCTATGAAGATGTGCTACGCGAACGCGTGGCCAGGGTCGCGATCGTGTAGACGAGAGTGGGCTGGTGAGGAGTAGAGGGTCTTGGTCAGTGCGGTCGCATGGGGAGAGACGCGATCGCGTGGGTGTGGAAGGCAAAGATTCGCGATCGCATGGGCCATTCCGCGATCGCGTAGAGTAAGAGAGAGGCAGTGGTTTTTGTGCTCCGCGATCGCGACTGGAAGTCCGCGATCGCGATGAATAAATACCTTGACAGTATTTAAATAAACCCTTTGCGACCAATACCCACTTTTTCACCATTTTTGTACGGAAAGAGAGCTTTTGACGCGATTTTGAAGAAAGGAAATCATTGTTCTTCTTTGAGGTAAGGACTTTGGACCCTAATACTCGATTATATGTGATTAAGGATCAAATACCAGTGTTTAATTCATAAAAATCAGTAGAAAAGGTGGAGTTAGGGCTTGAGATTATGAGACCTTTAGGGGTCGATTTGAGGGGTCAAACGAACTCTGATTTTAGCGTTCTTTATATGTACGGACTCGTGAGATGATGAAGAACATTTAGGTATTAAAATTTTCGAGTTTCGAGATGCGGCCCTGGGGGTCGGGTTTTGGCTAAATTCGGGTTTTATGCTAAAATTGGTACTTTTCAATTGGAATTCAGTCCTTTAGCATATTTGGATGATAAAAATCTGATCTTGGTAGATTTGGAGCACTCGAAAGTTGATTCGAGAGGCAAACGGATTGCAGAGTAGCTTTTCGGGCTAGTTTGAGGTATGTAATGTCTTTAAATCCTATCCTGAGGGTATGAAACCCCGGACTTTACATCCTTTCACGGATTTAAAGCTTATTCTCTATAGTACTACTATGATGTGATATAATTGTGATGTAGGCCAAGTTTAGGGCCTAGTGCCGATCTGTTTTAACCCCTTGGGGGCTGTTTTTCTGATATTCTCACTATTTTGAAACTATGATTTTTCACTCAGTCTTTCTTGTGAAATTGTTGACACTCTTATTTGATGATATTACTATTTCTTGAAATGAAATACTATTTTGGGTCGAGAACCCCGTTTTATTCATGGCCCGAGGGGCATGTTGAGAGTGTCTGATGGAGTGTGTCCGAGGGCCAATGATGTGAGGATGTTATGATATGAGAGAGGTCGAGTGCCTGAGAGTGATTTATGCCATGATGTGGCTTATTTATAGCGCTTGGGTTGTAGGAGCCCCTCCGGAGTCTGTACACACCCCCAGTGAGCGCAGGTACCTACTGAGTGCGAGTGCCGAGTGATAAGTGATGGGGAGGCATGAGTGACAGTGAGGTTGCCCACGGGGCTGATACTGAGTGATGGTGAGGTGCTGAGGGAAATTGTTACGAGTGATGATTATGGCCCGAGGGGCAGTTCTATAGTGATATTTTACTGAGTTTTTGACTATGAGTCACTTCATTTTTCAAACTGATTTTACTGAGAGTTTTACCGAGATATATTGAAAGCATAGTTGTTTATCAAAGGATTTTATGAAAACTAATTTTTGAACTTATGTGTTTGAGGTATACTTTATGGAGACTTGATGTTTTACTGTTTTGTTGATTGGTGTTTTGTGTTGTGTGTTTCATATACTTCAAACTGTGATTTATTTTCATTACTACTGAGTTGGCATACTCATCATTACTCTCTGCACCTCTGTGTGCAGATCCAGGTACTGGTTCGGAGCAGTAGTCATCCTAGTTTCATTCATCATCAACTTTCAGATTTCGAGGTAGCTGTCCAGCTTCCGCAGCTTCTATTTCCCTTCCTTATTAGTATTAGTATTTATTTCATAGACATTGTTTAAGACATTAGCAGAGTTAGTTTATTTCTTAGATGCTCGTGATCGGTTGACTCCAGTCTTGGGGGAAATGTTAGACTGCTAGCTTATATTATTGGGGTGTAAAGACTTAAAGAAATTATTTTATACTTTGTTTGACATTTATTATTGATTTTTGAGAATATATATTAAAACAAATGTGTAGTAATGTGATGATTGGCTAGCCTAGTTCCACGATAAGCGCCATCACGACCTGTTAGGATTTTGGGGTCGTGACATGAGGTTAAATTCATAGTTTTACATGTTATTTTCATGATTTGATCGCAAGAGAAAGTCCGTATGATGTTTTTAGACTTGCGTGCATGTCTTGTTTTGAGCCCCGAGGGCTCGAGTGAGTTTCGGATAGGCCAAGGGATGTTTTACACTTAAAATTCTCTGCTGGTTTTTTGTTGTTGGTGCTCAGGCATTTTGTTCAATGCGTTCGCATGACCCCAGGCGCGAACGCGGTCTAGGCCCCGCGAACGAATAGTGTATTGGACCTGGGGGGAGGGGAGCTCAGTACCATATGTGAACGCCCCCCCCCCCCCAACGGAAACACGATGGCCATCTGCTCAGTTGCCTATGCGAACGCGGCAGGCCCTATGTGAACGCATAGACGTCTGCCCAGCTATATAAATACCCTTTTAAACACGTACAAAACCCTTTTTCTTCATAATTTTTTAACTAAAAAGCCCTAAGGACGATTTTCTTCATCAAAATTCATCCCCAAGTTGTTGGTAATCAAATCTAAACTTTACTCTTTCAATTACCCAATATTTTTCATCACTTTTAAATCAAAAACTAAGAATTTTCATGGTAAAAATTGAGGGTTTTGGTAGAATTAGGGAATTTTGTACAAATCAAATTTTTACCTCGAAATGAGGTCAGATTTTGAAACTAATTGTATATTCAGGTTCGTGGGTGAATGGGTAAACGTAAATTGGTTCGAACCACGAGTTTAGACCAAGCAGGCTCGGGGTCAGATTTTCACTTTTTTTTTAGAAAACTTAGGAAAAGTTATAATTTTCAATAAAGTTAGTTCTTTTAGCCTTAATTAATGATATTAAGTTAATTATGATTAGATTCGAGTGTATTCGAGGTGAATTCAAGAGGAAAAGCTATAATTGAGTAGTGAGTGGCCTGCAAAATTAAGGTAAGTGCTTGGTTTAACCTTGACTTGAGGGAATAGGAATCCCCAACTAAATTGTTATGTGAAATTGCATGTGAGTGGTGTATAGGTGAGGTGAGGAGTATCTATGCACCACCAAATTGTCTGTTTACATGATCCCATCCCCGTTTCCAATCTAATTGCTTCATAATTTTAATTGTTTCATGTTCATTGTTGTCTTCTATAATTACTTGGCTTGTTATATTATGGTAACTCTTGTTGCAATCATGTTTGGGAAAGCATTAGTTGTTTTCCTTGGATTCATTGTGGTACATAAAGACTGAGTGGGTTGACATTGTTTTACGAGATGTAAATGTATGTGTATATATGAATATTCATGTTGGTTCATTTTGAGATATTGTTTATGAAGTTTTTGAGAACTACCGTTTATTCTTTATGACTGTTAAGACAAAAGTATTGTGAAAGGCTTGGCCTGAATTATGAAAGTTTTGATATATATGAATATATACGACAGTGATAAGGGTGGACAGGGAAAATATATATATATATATATGTGTGTGTGTGTGTGTGTGTGTGATAAGGGTGGACAGGGGAAATAAATACATACGACTATGATAAGGGTGGATAGAGAAAATAAATATATATGACTGTGATAAGGGTGGACAAGGGAAATATATGTGACTGTGATAAGGGTGGACAGGGAAAATGTAAATACATGACTGTGATAAGGGAGGATAATTATGCTTTACAGATTTATATTACAAAGATTTGGAAGTTTATTGTTTTATCCTACTGTTTTCCCATATCTTGCACATTTGGTTATTTTAAATTAAAGCTTGGAAGTTTGGAAATTTGTGTGAAATTTTGGTGATAGCTGAGGCCTGGAATAGGCGACTGAGTTATTTTATTTATTTTTTCATTATATATTTTCTTATTTGTGTAGAATTTTTTTTATTGCATTATTATATATATATATATATTGCCACATGTTAAGTTATAATCGCCACGTCTTAACCTCGTCACTACTTTGTCGAGGTTAGGCTCGACACTTACTCAGTACATGGGGCCGGTTGTACTGATACTACACTCTGCACTCTTTTGTGCAGATCCAGGTACCACCCAGTGTTAGAGATTTTAGTAGCAGCTATCCATTATCCGGTGACGCGAGGTATATCGGCCGGCGTTAGCAGATCCCGAAAGTCTTCCCCTAGTTCGTAGAGACTGTTTTATATTTTCTCAAAACAGTATATTATTTCTTTCAGCCCATTATTTGTAGTATTCTTTAGTAGTTCGTGAATTGTGACACCATACCTTGGGGTAGTCTTAGAGTTATTTATATAATTAGTCTGTGGCTCGGTTTATTTATTTGTTTATCATTTTATATTTGGAGTTAATTATTGAAAACCATTAGATTAAGTTTACTTTAGATTTATTTTATGATGTTTAAATGGATAATCAAAGGAAAATAGCTAATCGAACTCTAACATTGGCTTGCCTAGCAAGTGTGGTGTTAGGCGCCATCACGATCCCTAGGGTTGGGAATTTGGGTCGTGACACGAGCAAACGCACAATTTCCATAAATGACTTTATTCATAGAAATACTAGAGATGCATATGTTCTTAATTCCCCATGTGTCCTATTATTCTATCATTTGTTCATGGGTCTCAGAAAATACGTAAGTTGATAAAGTTTATTTCATGATATTAATCAAAAGCATGTTGGTCTTAGACATTCCTAGAGATTTTATTGACGCACTTCTCATGCATTGCATTCATTTATACATGTATATTGACCCATGACCTGATGTTGTTATATACGCGTATATATATATATATATATATATATATATATATATGGGATATGGGAAAAGGTTACGGCGTTACATATGCACCACCACCTGATCAGCTAGTATACGTTTATGATTTTACCCACAGTGGCCGAGATGATATGATGGGATGCCTCATAAGCTTGATGATGTTATGAAAGCATATTCCTATGCATGGTATGACATTTATACGCATATGCATGACATTATAAATATTAGTGATCCACAGAGTTATTCAGACTTACATGTTGAGTCTTTTACTCCATGTTTCTCTCATGTCTTATATTTACTGATTTTCTGTCACGACCCGAAATCCCACCTTCAGGTCGTGATGGCGCCTAACGTTGAACCCGCTAGACAAGCCAACGTTTGAGTTAATTTACTAACTTTCTTTACTTAAGTCATTTAAAAGTGAAACAATGAACATAAACAATTAATAAAAATGCGGAAGTTGCGAGTCTATATATTAATATAATAATTGTCACATAATTTCCGTACCTAATCCCCCAGAATTGGTGTCACAAAATCTCAAGGACTGTCTAAGATTACTACAACAAGAGTATGAAATGAACAATACAACTGTCTGTGATACCAAGATAAGACATAAACGAAAAGATAGAAGGTGACGCCAAGGTCCACGAACGTCTGCGGAACTACCTCGGTGTCGCCTGTATAGACTGAAGGATACTCCCTCTAACAGTGTCCCCTAGGTCCGGCTGCGTAATCTGCACAACATAAAGAAGTGAAGGTGTAGCATCAGTACAACTGACCCCATGTACTGAGTAAGTGCCGAGCCTAACCTCGGCGAAGTAGTGATGAGGCTAGACACGACAACAACAATTTACCCGTACAATTCTATAATATATACCAGAGAAAATAGCAAGAATTAAGCAGTTAAGCATGGTAATACGGGGACAAGTAATGGGGGTAACAAGTGAAAATCAAAGGTGAATAACTGAACAACCAACAATACAAAAGAAACAAGTCAACAGGAAATAGTAACTCAAACAAGTATGTACACGGCATCACCCTTCGTGCTTTTACTCTCGTCCTCACAATGAAATAAATATATAAATGGGCATGGCATGTTCCTTCGTGTTTTTAAATGTAAGGTCATGGCACGGCATCACCCTTCGTGCTTTTACTCTCTTCATCACTATGCAATGTATAAATGAAAGCAATATAAACCATGGCACGGCATCACCCTTCGTGCTTTTACTCTCTTCCTCACTATGCAATGTATAAATGAAAGCAATATAAATCATGCCACGGCATCACCCTTCGTGCTTTACACTCTTCCTCACCCAAATCAACAACAAATAACAACTTGGCAAGGAATTCAACAGTGTGAAATACAGTTCATAACCACCCAGAAAGCGGAATATCAACGTAACATTGCTCGACAAGGGACTCAGCTATAACCAATCTCATACGAGTACATAACTTAATGAATTGGATCCTCAAAGGAGACATCATCTTACAAGTACTTAAGCAAGTATTCTCAGAAATTAAACAACTTCCCAAAGGAAACTACTTCGTACACAATAGATATCGGAGTAACAACATGTAATTCACCAAAATAGACTCACGGGCATGCTTGACAAATAATGCGTAGGTACTCGTCACCTCACCTATACATTAAACATGATAAAACAAGTAGCACATACGACTCAACACCTATTCCCTCACTAAAGTTAGGCCAAACACTTAGCTCGGCTCCAAGAATGCAAATCAGGCCTCTAGCACCGCTTTCCCTCTCGAATCCAACTCTGAAACGATAGTATCTAGACATAATCGACTCAATAATGTCAATAATGACTCAATAATTCAATTCCAAAGCCTAATTGTAGATTTCCCATCATTCTTCCAAAAATACCAAAAAATACCAAAAAGCGACCCCGGGCCCGCTTGGTCCAAACACGAGGTTCGGACCAAAACCCGATCACCCATTCCCCCACGAGACTGATTATACAATTTGTTTTGAAATCCGACCCCCAAAACGAGGTTCAATTCCCATAAATTGGAAAACCCAAACCCCAATTTCTACCTTTGATTTCATGATTTTAGGCCTAGAATCTAATATTGATTGGTGAAAATGGAAGAAAATGGAGTTAAGAACACTTACCTATGAAGCTAAGGTGATGAAGCCCTTCAAAAATGGCCAAAGGGGGTGTGGAGAAGAAGAAGGTAGTGGAAAAATGAGAAATCCCGTAATGAATATTCTGATTTTGGGTCTTTAAAATAACTGGGGGAAAATGACCTATGTGATCGCGGGAAAAGAGATGCGATCGCATAGAGGACTGCCTTCTTAAGCTTTGCGATCGCGGACCATATAATGCAATCGCACAGTACTCCTTAGCCCCACACTGCGATCGCGGAGATACACGTGCGGTCGCATAGTGCATTAGACCAGCCCCCCTCCCAGCTCTACTAACCTTGTGCGATTGCAGACCCCCTAGTGCGATCGCATAAGGCAACTGACCCCTCCCCCACTCTCATCTCTATGCGATCGCGGCTATACCTATGGGATCGCATAGAGTAAATCACCAGACACCAGATACAGCATAAAAACACCAGATTTTCCAACTCTTTTGCACTCCGAAACTTACTCGAAACTCTCCCGAGACCTCGGGGCTCAAAACCAAATATACAGACGACTTCAAAATCATCATACGGACTTATTCGAGTAATTAAACCAACAAAATAACATCAAAAACAATGAATTAAACACCAAAATCTATATAATTTTCTCAGAACTTCATAGACTTCAAATTTTCCATTTTTGATCTGAAACACGTCAAACCAAGTCCGTTTCTTACCAAACTGTACGGACAACACATAATAACCATATTAAAACTGCTCCGGGCTCCGGAACCATAATACGGGCCCGGTAACACGAGTTTTACATCAAAATTCATTTTCAAAAGTCTTTATATTTTTCAGAAAACAATTTTCTTTATAAATTCATTTCTCGGACTTGGGACCTCGGAATTCGATTATAGGCATACGCCCAAGTCCCATATTTTCCTACGGACCCTCTGGGACCGTCAAATCACGGGTCCGGGTCCGTTTACCCAAAATGTTGACCAAAGTCAACTTTAATCAAATAATTATTATAAAAACATCCTTTTATCAATTTTCCGCATAACATCTTCCCCACTACGCGCATGGGCTACGCACGCACATCGAGAAGAGATTAACGGAGGCTTTTAGGGGCTCGAAACACAATTTAGTTAATTTTACACAGTTTGACCCTTTTGGGTCATCCAAATCTCCACCTCTAAAACAAACGTTCGTCCTCGAACGGACATAGAGAGGTACCTGAATTGGGGAAAAGATAGGGATATTGGCTCCGCATATCAAACTCGGACTCCCAGGTAGCTGCCTCAACAGACTGACCTCTCCACTGAACACGAACCGAAGGATAACTCTTCGATCTCAACTGACGAACCTGCCGACCTAATATGGCTACGAGCTCCTCCTCATAAGACAAATCCTTGTCCAACTGGACACCACTGAAGTCAAGTACATGAGATGGATCCGCAATATACCTCCAAAGCATAGATACATGAAACACCGGGTGTACCGCTGATAAACTCGGTGGCAAAGCAAATATCTAGGCCACCTCTCCCACCTTATCCAAAATCTCAAATGAACCAATGTACCTAGGGCTCAACTTGCCCTTCTTTCCGAACCTCATCACGCCCTTCATGGCCGACACCCGTAGAAATACCCCGTCTCCTATCATAAATGCCAAATCTCGAACTTTACGATCCGCGTAACTCCTCTGCCTGGGCTGAGCTGTATGAAGTCTATCCTTAATGACCTTCACCTTGTCCAAGGCATCCTGGACTAACTCAGAACCCAACAATCTAGTCTCTCCCGGCTCAAACTATCCGACTGGCGACCGACACCGCCTATTATACAACGCCCCATACGAAGCCATCTGAATGCTCGACTGATAGTTGTTGTTGTAGGCAAACTCAGCTAAAGGCAATAACTGGTCCCACGAACCTCCAAAATCAATGACACAAGCCCGCAACATATCCTCTAAAATCTGAATAGTACGCTTGGACTGTCCGTCCGTCTGAGGATGAAACGTTGTGCTCAAATCAACCTGTGTGCCCAACTCACGCTAAAATACTCTCCAGAAATGGAAGGTAAACTGAGTACCTCGGACTGAACTGATGGATACAGGCACACCATGCAATCGAACAATCTCCCTCATATAGATCTTTGCCAACTTCTCTGAAGAATACGAAACTGATACAAGAATGAAGTGCAGTGACTTGGTCAGCCTATCCACAATGACCCACACTGCGTCAAACATCCTCTAAGTACGTGGGAGTCCAACTACAAAATTCATAGTGATACGCTCCCACTTCCACTCGGGAAGCTCAATCTGCTGCATCAAACCACCGGGTATCTGGTGCTCGTACTTAACATGCTGACAGTTCAAGCACCTGGCTACATATGCTACAATATCTTTCTTCATCCTCCGCCAACAATAATGTTGCCATAAGTCCTGGTACATCTTTGCGGCGCCCGGATGAATGGAATACCGGGAACTGTGGGCCTCCTACAATATCAACTCACGAATACCATCAACATCAGGTACACAAATACGGCCTTGCATCCTCATAACTCCCTCATCATCAACTTTGACCTGCTTGGAACCTCCGCGCCGGACTGTATCTCTAAGAACACATAAATGACGATCATCATACTTCTTGACCCGAATACGATCATACAATGAATAACGGGCCACAGTATGGGCCAAAACACTACCAGTCTCAGAAACATCCAATCTCATAAACCGGTTGGCCAAAGCCTGAACATCCAAAGCAAGTGGTCGCTTTCTAACTGATAGATAAGCAAGACTACCCATACTAGCTGACTTCCGGCTCAAAGCGTCGGCCACCACGTTGGCCTTTCCCGGATGATAAAGAATGGTAATGTCATAATCCTTCAACAGCTCTAACCATCTCATCTCCCTCATATTCAACTCTTTTTGCTTGAACAGGTACTGTAAACTCTTATGATCTGTGAACACCTCACATGGCACCCCATACAGATAATGCCTCCAAATCTTCAACGCATGAACAGGGGATGCTAACTCCAAATCATGGACTGGATAGTTCTTCTCATGAACCTTCAACTGACGTGAAGCATAAGCTATAACTTTTCCCTCCTGCATCAACACTGCACCAAGTCCCACCCGTGAAGCATCACAATACATGGTATAAGGCCATGAACCTGTGGGCAAAACTAACATCGGTGCCGTGGTTGTTGATACCCAATTTTTCCTCAAACTATTTTCAAACTTGCATATAAGCTCTCAAAATTACTCTTTTCAATAATGAGTATTTTTCCATATTTTTCCATATTTTTATTTAAATTATCTCCCTGTTTATTTAATATTTCATATCTAAATAATTCATAAATTATGCTCTAAATAATTTCAAAAATACTTCCTAGCTCAGCATGTTATTTATAATCATTTTCTATCTATTAAAATCCAATTATTTCACGAATTAGTCAATTGGGTCTTATTTAATTTCAATTACAATAATTTTGCAATTATGGCCCAATTAGACATTTTGTATTATTTTAATTCGGAACTTATGCATTTCTTACACTTAATATGGGTTAATTACTGTAATTTTGCCTATTTAAACTTAATTTCATCTTTTCATAATTATTAGATATTTTAAATAATTAATTATCTATTTTATTGGGTATTTAACATCTAGCCCTATTTTATTTAAATCATAGCCAAATTTCATACCCAAATTAACCCCAACCCTTCTGACCCTCAAATGACCCAGCCCAAATCAATTTCCTACCCGGCCCAACCCCCAATTGATCTGAG
>ML299842.1:0-24310 GCA_005239495.1 Nicotiana undulata | reverse complement strand
CCCTCCCTTGTCTCATTCTTTCGAGACTAATCCACTCTCTTCTCGTCTCTTCCTCTCCTCCTTCTCTCTAGAACCTTCTGATTCGTCTTCTTCTGTGATGGCCCTCAGCCTGTCTCCGGCCACCTCCAGCCTCTCCCCTTTCGACCACCAGCCGCCTTGACGCCTCTTTCTCCAGTCTACTTCATCTCTGAGACCTTCAGTGGTCTTTAACATGCCCAACAACTACTGGGGTTACATCTTTGGTTGTTTTCGGCATTCTCCGGTTAGGTCTTGACACGGCTATGTCCGAGCTACCACGACCTTTGAGTTTCACTGCAGGTTCTCCTATTTTCTCTAGGTTTCTTATGAAACCCTAATTCTTTTTTCCTAAACTCTCTAAATCTCTGGTATTCTTGAAGATTCCTACCTATTTCTTTATGTCTTACTTTATTCTAAACTGAATCTTTAAGATCCATCAGCCTTAAACGTTTTGCTTACTTTTTAAAATAAGGGTTTCTCTGAGTTTCTACACTTGTTTAAAAATGATTTCTTCTTTATGTTTAAACTTTTTCTTTGCATATCTCTAAGTTTCTATGCTCTTACCACTTTTTAACTTGCCTATGTTGAAAATCCCTAATTTGTTTTAGACCTTTGTGTTTGGTTCTTCCTACTGCCTATTTCTTGTTAAATTTTCTGTGATTATCATGCTTCGAATGATTCTTTAGTTTGTTTGTGGAATCTATGTGTGATTATATTCATATGTTTTTCATCTCTTGCCTCTTTCTGTCAACGTTGCTAAACTTGTCTGTTGCTACGATTGTTTGTCTTGATTATATGTTGAAGCATGGTGTTATAACTCTCTTTTGACTGATTTTAATATCCTTACTTGATGGCTTGATTGAAAGATTTCTTTAAAAACCCAGAATGCTATTCGATTGTTTAAGTTAATTGATTTGCTATAATATTTTACTCTATTAAATCACTCCTTAATTGGAGTTTCTGAATTTGGTCTTAATTGTTTACCCTATTGCTTAGTAAAACTGATTCTTTCCTTGTTGATTCTTGACTGATTTTTACTTTTCCTTGTGTAATTATGTGTTTTACCGTTTGAATTTGAATCCCTTGACTTAAGGGAGTGATTGTCTTGGTTAACAGATCTTGATTATTTCCTTACTTAGTATGGTACTGATTTTCCTTTACCTTATGTGGCTGCATGTCTTTACCATTTCTGAGTTTGAATCCCATAATTCAAGGAAACCGTGTCATTGATTTCCTGACTGATTGGGATTCTGCCTTCTCTTATTACCATGCATTTGTGATTATTACCTTATTTGATCACCTGTTTGCAACTATATTTACTTCTACTCTTTCACTAGCACAGAAAAAAGACACACAAACATCAATACATTCTCTCTTGTTCTCTTTCTCTCTTTCTCTATTTGCTCTACTGTTGTTCTCTGCTCTTGTCTATTATTAGCCGGCTGTAATCCAAGGCTACTATTGTGCTCACACTTTGCTCTTGCATTCTGCTGTGCTCTTTTATCACCTGGTATGTCCTAATTGATTTCCAAAGTTCCAAATCAATGTGTTTACTGTTGTTTCAGTTTGTCATCTTCCTAATTCTGTTCTACTTGTGCTTCTACTGTTCAACATGTAATTAACTTTTTGTTTGTCTATTAATACTTTCCATGCTTATCTCTTTACATGTTTATGAGTGCATCAATACTTGTCATCGGCCTTGCATATTCCTGTATACATCTGTTAGGCTATTTCTCATTCCTGTTTAGTGCCATGTATGAATTCTTATGTCTCCATATCCCTCCTGAACTTTTTAGCTGTTAGTACTTATCCTGCTTTATGACTTACATGCTCATATGACTGTTATTTGCTCTTAATTTCACCTGTTATAACTGTATTTGTTACTGTCTATTATCTTGTCTGAACTTGGCCATTTCTTGATCCCTGAGCCTCTATGATTTGTGTAACTATTCTTAAATGAGTTCCTTAAGTATATGTATCTCCTTTTGTTATTATGTGACCTATCTGTCCCCTCACCCCATTGTCCTTGTCTGCAACTCTATACTGTTGAACTTTTGATCAGTACTTCTGTTTGTCTTTTTAGCTAATCTTTCAAAACAATTCTCCAGTTTTGTAAACTCTTTTCAACTACAAATTTTCCTCTCCTTCTAGAACTTCACACTACTCTTAGAAATTAAGTCCTACCCCCTTCGTGTGAGCACTGCCTTGAGTACCTATGAGTACTCATGGAACTCTGACACACAAGGTTGGTAATTCCACACTGCACTTGTCTCAACTTTTGGCAATTTGTTTGGGTGTTGGTATTGGCCAGGGACTAATGAGGGCCCTAGGGAGCTTTGCCGCACCCAGACCATATTAAGGCTGTGAAACTCGAAAGGAGTGAGGTTGGAAGATCTGGCCTGATTGAAGTCTCCCTATAGAAGTAACTTCTTATTTTCCTTTTGCTACTGTAATTCATTATTATTGGTTTGTAATAACTTGTAAACAGATATTGGGGTTTGGATAGTGAATATGGGGGGACTATGCATGCTTAGTCTAGTAATGGGTAGAAAACATGCTCATAGGGTTTTCTTACTTACATGTGCAATAGATAACCTGTCTAGCATATGCACCTCATGCATTAGAAATCCTGCTTAGGTTGTTTCATTTTTAGCATGTCTACTTTACTCATTTTGCAAGCGATGATCATAGTTAATAATTATAACAAGTAATAAAAACTGTTATAAGGTCTTACTGCATTTTCATAATCATAGCATCTAGAAATCATGTCTTTTAGGTATTCCTATCTGCATTAGATATCCTGTTATTTAGGACTTCCTATCTGTTTGAATTGCAGTTATTGAACACCTAATCAGTATGTTAAATTAATAATCTCTTTAAAAATGTGGTTAACTGTTTGAAACGTTTCTGCAAATGTATCCCTCTTAAAATCAGGATTAAATATGCATGTACACCCCTTTAAAATAAGTAGGCAATGTATATGGCGCCTAAGCAAACTTTAGGCCTAATACGTATTAAAACAAACTAATTGTGTTTTGCTTGCCGGTATTAGGAACAATCAGTCCCTTTTTGAATTCTCAAACTTTGTTGTTTTCTTTCACTCCTGTTTTTTATCTCTTTGAAGTTCATCCTACTTTACTCTAAAATCCCTCCGTTTTTTTTCACAGAATCTTGAAATCATGCATTTATTCCCTCTTTACTAAAATTTTATGTAATTCATGTTCTATTATTTTTAATTAATGGGTTTCAAAGTTACCTCACTCTGCTCAAAATCATTCTATTTTGAACACTTGCCCTATATTCTAAACTCTTGTTTTTCCCGAAAAGAATTACTAACTCTTCTTTTATTAAACTCTCGTAAACTACTGGATCCTTACCTCATTTTGGATTACTGGATTCCTGTTTGGAATTACTGCTTTATTTAAATCTTGCTTTACATCTGATTACTGATTTTCTAAAAGTTATTCTTCTCTTTTATTGAAAACTTTAAACTGCTACGCACTCTTAATTCTTACTGCTGTCTCTAAACTACTGCATTTCTGAAAAATCAATCATCCTTTTGAATAAATCAGTCTTAGGTGAACCTTTTGCTTTCACTACTAAGTTTTCAAAACATATCCTTTTACTAAAACTGTTGAAACCTACTGATTTTCAACTCAAAACATCTTGTTTTAAATCCTGACTTTGAGACCTTAATTGTGTTTGAGACGTGCTATTTACGTGTTCACTTGTGGAGGGATCTGTGAGCCCATACTTGTCTTATGTGTTCCCCTATTTGTGGTCTTATTTGTTGTTTTACATGTCGCTTAGAATTTTATCCTTTTTTAAACCTAGGAGTTCAGCCTAGTACTCACCTTGTAGGATTAGTATTCCTAAATACCCTCCGGGATTTATAGAATGGGACGGGTAATAGCACGCAATAAGCTTCATGACCGACACACGCGTTTTAAATACCTTGATGGGGCGGGAAGGGTAGAATACGGATATAATGATTGGTGCGCTAATACCACGTGTAGCCGCCTCTTCGAGGTGTGACATACCGGGTATTGCATTGATGTGATCCTTATTACTTTAAACCTAGGACAGTTCTTTTTGAATGTTTATTCTAATGTTTTTCCCAAAACCTTTAAATATTATCATGCTTGTTTGAAATCCCCTCTTATATGAACCTTACTTGCTACTTGTTCACCGTCCAAATTCACAAAACTTCTTGGCTAAGACCCACAGTTGTCGATCTTGAGGGGTGCCTAACACCTTCCCCTTGGGATAACTTCAAGCCCTTACCCAATCTCTGGTAATGCAAACTGGTTCATGAGTTATTTACTCTAGGTTCCCTAACGCACCATGAAAATTGTTAGGTGGCGACTCTTCCTTAAACCTTTCCTTTAAGGAGTTGTCCAAAATTTCATAACCCGATCTCTCCGTACCTGAACCGTGCGAGGAAAAAGGGGGCGCGATAGCATGGCGAATCTTCCTTAAACCTTTCCTTTAAGAAGTTGTCAAGAATGTCATAAACCCGATATCTCCATTACAATTTGCTTTGTGAATGTGGACCTTTAATTTTCATTTAAATGCTTACACCTTTTCCTATTCCCCACTATATGCTATTAATTTTTTAATTTCGCAAAGTATTTATTTTTCCTGAACGAAACTGACATGTCTTCATGTTTTCTTTGTAACCGTTTTCCATTGTAACTGTTGTATTTCCTTTCTTTACCGCTTTCCTCAACGTGAAAATACATGCCTATTTGTTTAAATGATATTTGTTGCATATCATGCTTCGCATTCATATTCCACTCGTGCCAAACAAAAATCCTATAGAAACGCTTACAATGTGTGGTTGCGCTATTCCAATTATTACCCCCTAAATTTGAAAAGGCGTATTTGCTGTAAAACTAGTCGATCAGCAGTGTAGTCGACAGTTCCGTGCCTTCCCCCTTGAGTTGTCCGCTCAAGGTTACCGGTCTAATACCCCATAGAAACCTTACTCTATTGTAATGTTGCATGCATCATGGTCAAATCTAGCCAGGCTAATGTGTTGTCCGCACAATAGCCTTTAAAATAGCCTTGTCCAAAGTCCATTGGGTTTCCCTGGAACCCAAACGGACACCTTCACGTTCTTTGCATTTATTTGGGGAACTAAATGCTCTTTGCTAATTATTGATGTTAAATAGTCGAGTCTGGCGGGGGTAAGGGCCTAACCTTGCTTGTTCGCAGGAAACGAGGCACGAAGTCCCCAGACTCAGCATGATCTAAAATATGCCAAGAGGGCCAAGCTTGGAGAAGGTTCTTCTGGGACCCAATTAGATAGGATTTTCTTTCTGCTTTACCAATGTAATAAGGCCGATGGCCATTAGTGATTTTATTTCTTGCTTATTGTTTTTGTATTATTTTTGGATTCGTCCATTTTTACATCAACAAAATGAGGCATTTAGCATTTCAAGTTCTCCGAATTAATTTGTCGCTAGGCCTACCTCATGCACAAAGAGGTTCCCCAACTTAGGATGCATTTTACATTTTCGCATTACGTGTTTAAATTACCGCAATATTCTTTATAATCCTCACTGACTTCCATACCTTTTGTTTTGTTTTTTCTTTATTTATTATTTCCCTCCCCAAAGGTTAGTTCGTGCATTCTGGCATCATCCGCCTACCTCACAACATCAAAGGGCCCTCCTCCTACTCCTCCTCCCAGTCCTCCCAAAGGAAAAGGCAAGGGTAAAACTAAGATGGCAGATGCAAGCGGCACCAAAAAAGACAACAGGGATGAACAGGTTGAGATCACTTATGGTCGAGGTATTCAGGTTCTGCACGAGGGTAGGTCTCCATTGGAAAAGAAACTGTTGAAGTTCCAAGAGGAACTTAACCAAGTCAAGAATTTGGCTCACTTATCACTTTCCCTCAATGTTCCAGACATCCATTTCCCAAATGCTCCAAACCCCACTTTACCACAGAACATCCCTAAACAACTAAATCACCCCAAGGACCCAGTCCCGCCAGCACAATGCAATGCATGTCACCATAACACTCCACATCTCCAGGGTCAGACAAAAGACCACTTCCAGGCTTACGATAATCCCATTTTTGTGGAAACCATGGCTCATTCCACACCGCATACCCCTGAGTCCGACGAGAAGGATAGGCTCATCAGGCATCTGGCCAAGGAACTCAAGAAATTGACCAACTGAGTTCAGGGCATCGAAGGAGTTAAAGGGATTGAGGGGCTGAACTATGAAGATCTTTGCATACAACCTGATGTCGAACTGCCCGAGGGGTGCAAACCTCCTAAGTTTGAGATGTTCGATGGTACTGGTGATTCAAGAGTCTATCTGAGGACTTACTGCGACAAACTGGTCGGCGTGGGAAAAGATGAAAGAATCCGCATGAAACTCTTCATGAGGAGCTTCAAAGGAGATGCATTGTCCTGGTACATCAGCCAGGATACAAAGAAATGGTCTAATTGGGTAAGCATGGCAACGGACTTCATGGATAGATTTCGGTTCAACACGAAGAATGCACCGGATGTATTCTACATCCAGAACCTAAAGAAGAAACCAACGGAGACCTTTCGCGAGTATGCTACTCGTTGGAGGTCAGAAGCTGCCAAGGTCAGACCGGCCTTAGAAGAGGAACAAATGAAGAAGTTCTTTGTGCGAGCTCAGGATCCTCAATACTATGAGTGACTGATGATGGTTGAGGGTCACAAGTTCTCTGATATCATCAAGTTGGGAGAGCGAATCGAAGAGGGCATCAAAAGCGGTATGGTCACCAACTTTGAGGCTTTACAAGCTACTAATAAAGCTCTGCAATTCGGTGGTGTGTCCAGGAAGAAGGATGTAGGAGCCGTGAAGGTAGCACAGCAAGCCAAATCCCCTCCTAAATACCAAGTCTATCCCGCACCTTCATTCACATGCCAACCAACTCCAAGTTACCAAGCACCTTCACCCGAATACCAAGCTTCATCACCCACATATCAACCTACCTCGCCCAGATATTCCCAACTCGCTCCCGTTTACAATGCCTATAATTCCCAACCTTCTTGCTACCAGTCACCACCCACTCGCCAAACTTTCCAAGACCCCGCCCTAACTTCGACCGTCGCCCTCCAAAATAGTATACCACCATAGCCGAGCCCATTGACCAGTTTTATGAAAAGCTCAAAGCCGTTGGTTATGTCACACCCATTAATGCTGCCACCCCTGAGAACCCTTCTCAGTGGGTCAACCCAAATAAATCCCATGCTTACCATTCCGGCATGAAGGTACACATCATCGAGGAATATCGTTCCTTGAAAGACAAGATACAAGCTCTCATAGACAGCAAGATCATTGTAGCCAAGGACCCTGCTCCTAATGTTCGCAATAATCTGCTGCCCGACCATAAAGGTGGTGTCCATATGATTGAGGTAGATGATGATTGGGATCCCGAGGGATCAATTGGGCTGATTGCAAAGGGTGATCCGAAGAAGCCTGCAATTACTCTCAACCCAATTGTGGTTCAGATGCAGCCATCCGAGGATGCTGAGGTAAACATGTCCATCCCACTCGAGATTGAATCGAGATCGCCAGCCAAAGGAAAAGCCCCAGTGCCGATTGAAGTTGAGTTTGTACGGCCTCTCGAAGTTTCAGTTCGGTCACCTATAACATATACTCACATGGGAATAAGAACGACCACACCTATTCCAATGGCAATATCAACAACGTCACCCTTCTACTCAAACGCCATCCCATGGGACTATACCGCTCAAGCAAGGAGGAAAGGTAAAGGCAAGTCTGAGGAAGCCATTGCCGCACAGGGGATGACAAGAACTGGCAGAGTTTATACCCCTGAACATTTGGCCGAGTCTAGCAAGCAGGGCGCCAACCATCCTCCCACCCTTGAGACAGGTTCAGACGATCATTGGAGAAAGATACAATCCAATGAGTATTCAGTCTTCGACCAGTTGAACAAGACACCCGCTCAGATATCCATTCTCTCTCTATTACAGAACTCTGAAACACACAAGAGTGCCTTGTTAAAAGTGCTGAGTGAAGCATACGTACCGGACAATATCACCAGTGGGGAGATGGCCAACATGGTGGGCCAGGTACTATAAAGCCACAAGATCACTTTCCATGAAGATGAGTTACCGCCCGAGGGGTTAGGGAATAACAGAGCACTACACATCACGATACAATGTGAGGATCATTTCATCATAAGGATCCTAATTGATGGGGGTTCCAGCCTCAACATCTGGCCGCTGGTCACACTCAAGAAATTAGGCAAGAGTCTACATGAGATAAAGGAAGGAGAGATCAACGTAAAACCCTTCGATGGTTCGCAGAGGTCCACCATGGGAGAAATCACCTTGTGCTTACAGATGGGACCAACTTGGTTCGATGTAGATTTCCAAGTGATAGATGTGCCTGCATCCTACAACTTACTGTTGGGAAGACCTTGGATCCACGCTGCTGGGGCCGTGGCATCAACCCTACATCAATATGTGAAGTTCGAATGGAATCACCAAGAGGTAATCATTCATGGCGACGGTAGCAACCATATCTACGGTCGCCATACCTTTTCGGTCATCGATGGAAGAAGGAAGTTGGGTGAAGAGATCTACCACAACATTGAACAAGTTAACGCTATTTATAAGGACAAGTGTTGGTAGTGTAAGATTTAAAGCATCTTGAACTGGGAAGGGTACGAGCCAGGTAAAGGGCTCGGTAAAAATCTCCAGGGAATAACGAAGCCAATAACACTCAAGAAGCACGGTACCACTTTCGGTCTGGGGTACGAGTACACTTGGAAGGAATTCAAGAACTAGTCGCCACCATGGCGCGGCCCCTACTACCCATTGGAGCAGCCAATACCTCACTTGGAGCAAACTTTCCAACAAGCTGATATCATCTACAATACGGATGAAGAGGAAGCGTTAGCAGTAATGAAGATTTATTTCTGGACGATGAGGACATGGACTGCTGTGTCATTCTTGAAGAGGAGGGGGAGGAAGGCCCTTCTATACAGGTCGTGAGCAAAGGATCATATCTCAAGAATTGGTCTGTCAGGACAATCAAAGCCCGTCGAGCCTCGGGGTAGCAAGGCTAACAAAACAAGCATTATTTACAGCTTATTTATTTAAAGAATTTTCTTCCTTTTCGCATTTTTAGTTTTCGCAAGAAAGAGCTCTCATGTTCAAACTATTATTCAATTTATCAAAGCATTTCTAGTTTCTTTATAAATATTATATTTACTTGCTACTATTTTCCTCCCCATTACTTTATTTACACAGCATTACTATTACTTATCTTAATGAACCGACATTGTGCCTGTGCCAAAGAAGGATGGGAAGGTCAGAGTCTGCGTCGACTACCGGGATCTCAACCGGGCCAGTCCGAAAGACGACTTCCCCTTGCCAAATATACACATCCTAATTGACAACTGCGCCAAGCATGACCTGCAGTCCTTTGTAGATTGTTTTGCCGGTTACCATCAGATTTGGATGAACGAGGAAGATGCTGAGAAAACGGCGTTCATTACGCCGTGGGGAGTGTATTGTTACAAGATGATGCCATTCGGTCTGAAGAATGCAGGGGCCACTTACATGAGGGCTATGACTACTATATTTCATGATATGATTCATAGGGAGATCGAGGTATATGTGGACGACGTCATCATCAATCAAAGAAAGCTGCTGACCATATGGAAGATTTGAGAAAATTCTTCAATAGGTTAAGGAAGTACAATTTTAAACTTAACCCTGCAAAGTGTGAATTCGGGGTTCTTACTAGCAAGTTACTGGGGTTCATTGTCAGTCGCCGAGGAATAGAACTGGATCCATCAAAGTCAAATCCATCCAAGAATTTCCGCCGCCAAAGAACAAGAAGGATATTATGAGTTTCCTGGGGAGGATTAATTACATCAGCAGGTTCATAGCCCAGTCTATCGTCATTTGTGAACCAATTTTCAAGATGTTGAGAAAAGATGCTGCAACCAAATGGACCGAGGATTGTCAAAAGGCCTTCGAAAGAATCAAGGAGTATCTCTCAACATCACCAGTCTTGGTACCACCCGAGCCAGGTAATCCTTTGCTACTCTACCTTGCTGTGTTGGATGGAGTTTTCGGTTGCGTTCTTGGCCAACATGACGAGACAGAAAGAAAGGAGCAAGCAATCTATTACCTCAGCAAGAATTTCACTCTGTATGAGGCCCGAAATTCTCTATTAGAACGCACTTGCTGTGCTCTGACTTGGGTCGCACAGAAGTTGAGGCATTATTTCTGTGCATATACAACGTACCTCATATCAAGGATGGATCCGTTGAAATACATCTTTCAGAAGCCCATGCCTACTGGCAAACTGGCCAAATGGTAGATCCTGTTAAGTGAGTTCGACAGTATTTACGTGACTCAGAAAGCGGTCAAGGGACAAGAACTAGCAGATCATCTTGCTGAAAATCCTGTGGACGGAGAATACGAACCACTGAAAATGTATTTTCCCGATGAAGAGGTATCATTCGTAGGAGAAGACATTGCAGAATCCTACGATGGTTGGAGGATGTTCTTTGATGGGGCTGCAAACTTCAAAGGCGTAGGTATTGGAGCAATCTTAATATCAGAAACCGTTCAGCATTATCCGATATCCGCCAAACTCAGGTTCCCCTGCACCAACAACATGGCTGAATATGAGGCCTGCATATTGGGGCTCAACTTGGCCATCGACATGAACGTTTAGGAGTTATTAGTGATTGGTGACTCAGATTTATTGATACACCAAGTCCAAGGAGAATGGGCGACCAAGAATTCCAAGATATTTCCATATCTACATCGTGTTCATGAATTGAGAAAGAGGTTCACAAAGATGGAATTCCGGCACGTCCCCAGAATCCAGAATGAGTTCGCCGACGCACTGGCTACCTTGTCATCTATGATCTGGCATCCAGACAAGAACTTCATTGATCCTATCCCGGTGGGGATCCATAATCAGTCGGCCTACTGCGGCCATGTTGAAGAAGAAGCAGACGAAAAGCCTTGGGTTCATGATATTAAGGAGTACTTGGCAAAGGGAGAATATCCAGAGCCTGCAAACGCTACTCAGAAATGCACACTTCGAAGGTTGTCAAATAATTTCTTTCACAGCGAAGGAATCCTGTACAGGAGAACTCCTGATTTGGGTTCGCTAAGGTGTGTCGAAGCAAGAGAAGCAACAAAACTGCTGGAGGAAATACATGCGGGTACATGCGGTCCTCATATGAACGGGTTCGTTCTAGCAAAGAAGATACTTCGGGCCAGTTATTTCTGGATGACCATGGAAACGGATTGCATCCAGTATGTCCAAAAATTCCACTGATGCCAGATACATGGGGATATGATAAAGGTACCTCCCAGTGAGCTTAATGCAACAAGTTCGCCATGGCCATTCGCCGCTTGGGGCATGGATGTTATTGGACCAATCGAACATGCCACCTCCAACGGACATAGGTTTATTCTGGTCGCCATTGATTACTTCACTAAATGGGTCGAAGCAACATCCTACAAATAAGTTACTAAGAAAGTTGTGGCCGATTTCGTCTGCGACCGCATCGTTTGTGGGTTCGGAGTTCCAAAGTCAATCATCACCGACAATGGTTCCAATCTAAACAGTGACGTAATGAAAACAATGTGTGAGACATTCAAGATCAAACACAAGAATTCTACAGCATACAGACCTCAAATGAATGGAGCCGCTGAGGCTACCAACAAGAACATCAAGAAGATACTAAGAAAGATGATAGAAAAGCATAAGCAATGGCATGAGAAATTATCATTTTCTCTATTGGGGTATCGCACCACAGTCTGCACGTCAACTGGGGCAAGCCTTTATATGTTGGTATATGGTATAGAAGTCATCATTCCTGCCGAGGTCGAGATTCCATCTTTGAGAATCATACAAGAAGCCGAGCTTAGCGACGCAGAATGGGTAAGGAGTCATTATGAGCAATTGGCCCTCATAGATGGAAAAATAATGAACGCAGTTTGTCACGGTCAGCTATATCAGAATAGAATGACCAGAGCCTTCAACAAGAAAGTCAGACCAAGACAATTCACACCAGGGCAGCTGGTGTTAAAGAAAATATTTCCTCATCAAGACGAAGCAAAAGGGAAATTCTCTCCCAACTGGCAGGGTCCGTACATGGTTCACAGAGTGCTGACAGGAGGAGCGCTCATACTTGTATAAATGGATGGAGAAATCTGGCCAAAACCAATCAACTCAGACGCAGTCAAACGTTACTATGTGTAACTTTGTATGTTTTATCAATGTCATAAATTGAACTACGCCTGGCCTAATTCCCATTTAAGATGGGATACGTGGGAAGCCCTATGGGTTCGGTCACATTTTAATAAAAATTTCATTTCCCCCACGAATTGAAACTGGGGCAGGATTTTGAGGAGGGACCTCAAAATTCCGAATCAAGCCCAATCAAGCGCCAGTAATAAGCATTCACCTATCAAACTGGGGCAGAATTTTGAGGAGGACCCTCGAAATTCCATAGCAAAGAGAGGTTGCAATGTCTCGGGCCGTGTCATGGTCGTCGGTTCATCCAAAAGAAAATTATTTTTTCCATTTTATGTTATATCATATTTTTATAAAACCATGCATATTTACTTCTCAAAACAGCTTGTTTAGCGATGCTACCCCTGTGATACCAACAACCTTATCAGCATCAAGCAGACAGGCTGAGTAAAGCCAGCGGGAATGCGAACTGACCTTCTCCCCTTTATAGAACTCACGATTTTTCTTTGGATGCAGGCACAAAGACGGAAAAAGCCCAAAACATATTATTATCTCCGCAGGACGTATATCTTTCAAAAGACTCTCTCAAACTCGTCGCACATGCTGACGCTTATTATCATCACAAAACAACGCTTCATTCGCAACAATCGTATCGCCGCATTTCATCATCAGCTAAGAACTCTTACTGCCATTTTATTTTCCCACACTGCATAAGGCCATCACGCTACCTCCCCTGCATTTTTATTTTCTTGCATTGCATAAGGATACCATTATGCCTTCCGAGGTTCCACGCTACCTCCCCTGCATTTTATTTCCTGCAGTGCATAAGGCTACCATTCTGCCTTTCGAGGTTCCACGCTACCTCCCCTGCATTTTTATTTTCTTGCATTGCATAAGGCTACCATTCTGCCTTCCGAGGCTCCACGCTACCTCCCCTGCATTTTTATTTTCATGCATTGCATAAGGCTACTATTCTGCCTTCTGAGGTCCACGCTACCTCCCTTTGAATTTTATCTCCTGCATGGCATAAGGCTACCATTCTGCCTTCCGAGGTTCCACGCTACCTCCCTTGCATTTTTATTTCTTGCATTAAGCATAAGGCTACTATTCTTCCTTCCGAGGTTCCACGCTACCTCCCCTGCATTTTTATTCTCTTGCATTGCATAAGGCTACCATTCTGCCTTCCGAGGTTCCACGCTACCTCCCTTGCATTTTTATTTCTTGCATTAAGCATAAGGCTACTATTCTTCCTTCCGAGGTTCCACGCTACCTCCCCTGCATTTTATTTCATTGCATAAATCTCCTATCTAGGCACTCACCTTTTGTGACATTATTTATTTACGCTTTCTTTCGGGCTAAGCTCTGCCTCTCTTTTGCAAATCGCAAGACTAAATTGTGTCTTGTTAACATCATACTACTGCATTCTTCATGGGCTGAAATATCGCCAACTTGTCCAAAGGCCTCATCGTTCAGAGGCACCATCTTCATGGCCCGAGAACATCATTTCATGGCCTAAGGATCTCTTTTATTCAACTTGCATATCATTATTCAAAGGCACAATGGTTCGAAGGCACCATCCTCATGGCCCGAGAACATCATTTCATACCCTGCGAATCCCGCACCAAGCGATTCATGGCCCAGGACATCATGGTCTAAGGACATCATCCTAAATTGTCCTAAGACATCATTCATAGTCTAACGGGAACTTGCATCATATTTATATTATGCACGATATATGCTTGTTATTTATTTGCAGGTAATTCGGCCGGAACAGCCAACCAGGCGGGAGCGGACCACTCCAGTTCTCCCAAAACAACCCCGTAAGACCTTCCAACATTACCTTACCTCGCATTTTGCGTCTGTTCTTGTGAAATATCATTGGGTATTTAACATCTAGCCCTATTTTATTTAAATCATAGCCAAATTTCATACCCAATTTAACCCCAACCCATCTGACCCTCAAATGACCCAGCCCAAATCAATTTCCTACTCGGCCCAACCCCCAATTGATCTGAGCCGTTGATCAAATAAGATCAACGGCCCAGATCCGTTCTTACCTAAAATAACTCAAACGACTCCCCTCCCTTGTCTCATTCTTTCGATACTAATCCTATCTCTTATCGTCTCTTCCTCTCCTCCTTCTCTCTAGAACCTTTTGGTTCGTCTTCTTCTCTGATGGCCATCAGCCTGTCTCTGGCCACCTCCAGTCTCTCCCCTTTCGACCACCAGCCGACTTAACGCCTCTTTCTCCGGTCTACTTCATCTTTGAGACCTTCAGTGGTCTCTACCATGCCTAACAACTACTAGGGTTACTTCTTTGGTTGTTTCCGGCCTTCTCCGGTGGGGTCTTGACACAGCTATGTCAGAGCTACCACGACCTTCGAGTTTCACGACAGGTTCTCCTATTTTCTCTAGGTTTCTTATGAAACCCTAATTCTTTTTGCCTAAACACCCTAAATCTATGGTATTCTTGAAGATTCCTACCTATTTCATTATGTCTTACTTTATTCTCAACTGAATCTTTAAGATCCATTAGCCTTAAACGTTTTGCTTACTTTTTAAAATAAGGGTTTCTCTGAGTTTCTACACTTGCTTAAAAATGATTTCTTCTTTATGTTTAAACTTTTCCTTTGCATATCTCTAATGATTCTATGCTCTTACCTCTTTTTAACTTGCCTATGTTGAAAATCCCTAATTTATTTTATACCTTTGTGTTTGGTTCTTCCTACTGCCTATATCTTGTTAACTTTTCTGTGATTATCATGCTTCGAATGATTCTTTAGTTTGTTTGTGGCATCTCTGTGTGATTATATTCATATGTTGTTCATCTCTTGCCTCTTTCTGTCAACGTTGCTAAACCTGTCTGTTGCTACAATTGTTTGTCTTACTTATATGCTTAAGTATGGTGTTATAACTCTCTCTTGACTGATTGTTTTCTCCTTACTTGATGGCTTGATTGAAATATTTCTTTAAAAACCAAGAATTCTATGCGATTGTTTAAGTTAATTGATTTGCTGTAATATTTTACTCTATTAAATCACTCCTTAATTGGAGTTTCTGAATTTGGTATTAATTGTTTACCCTATTGCTTAGTAAAACTGATTCTTTCCTTGTTGATTCTTGACTGATTTTTACTTTTCCTTGTGTAATTATGTGTTTTACCGTTTGAATTTGAATCCCTTGACTTAAGGGAGTGATTGTCTTGGTTAACAGATCTTGATTATTTCCTTACTTAGTATGGTACTGATTTTCCTTTACCTTATGTGGCTGCATGTCTTTACCATTTCTGAGTTTGAATCCCATAATTCAAGGAAACCGTGTCATTGATTTCCTGACTGATTGGGATTCTGCCTTCTCTTATTACCATGCATTTGTGATTATTACCTTATTTGATCACCTGTTTGCAACTATATTTACTTCTACTCTTTCACTAGCACAGAAAAAAGACACACAAACATCAATACATTCTCTCTTGTGCTCTTTCTCTCTTTCTCTATTTGCTCTACTGTTGTTCTCTGCTCTTGTCTATTATTAGCCGGCTGTAAGCCAAGGCTACTATTGTGCTCACACTTTGCTCTTGCATTCTGCTGTGCTCTTTTATCACCTAGTATGTCCTAATTGATTTCCAAAGTTCCAAATCAATGTGTTTACTGTTGTTTCAGTTTGTCATCTTCCTAATTGTGTTCTACTTGTGCTTCTACTGTTCAACATGTAATTAACTTTTTGTTTGTCTATTAATATCTGCCATGCTTATCTCTTTACATGTTTATGACTGCATCAATACTTGTCATAGGCCTTGCCAATTCATGTATACATCTGTTAGGCTATTTCTCATTCCTGTTTAGTGCCATGTATCAATTCTTATATCTCCTGATCCCTCCTGAACCTTTTAGCTGTTAGTACTTATCCTGCTTTATGGCTTACATGCTCATATGACTGTTATTTGCTCTTAATTTCACCTGTTATAAGTGTATTTTTGTTACTGTCTATTATCATGTCTGAACTTGGCCATTTCTTGATTCCTGAGCCTCTATGATTTGTGTAACTATGCTTAAATGAGTTCATTAAGTCTATGTATATCCTTTTGTTATTATGTGACCTATCTATCCCCTCACCCCATTGTCCTTGTGTGCAACTCTATACTGTTGAACTTTTGATCAGTACTTCTATTTGTCTTTTTAGCTAATCTTTCAAAACAACTCTCCTGTTTTGTAAACTCTTTTCAACTACAAAGTTTCCTCTCCTTGTATCACTTCACACGACTCTTAGAAATAAGTCCTACCCTCTTCGTGTGAGCACTGCCTTGAGTACCTCTGAGTACTCATGGAACTCTAACACACAAGGCTGGTAATTCCACACTGCACTTTTCTCAACTTTTGGCAATTTGTTTGGGTGCTGGTATTGGCCGGGGACTAATGAGGGCCCTAGGGAGCTTTGCCGCACCCATACCATATTAAGGCTGTGAAACTCGAAAGGAGCGAGGTTGGAAGATTGGGCCTGATTGAAGGCTCCCTATAGAAGTAACTTCTTATTTTCCTTTCGCTAGTGTAATTCATTATTATTGGTTTGTAATAACTTGTAAACAGATATTGGGGTTTGGATAGTGAATATAGGGGGGACTATGCATGCTTAGTCTAGTAATGGGTAGAAAACATGCTCATAGGGTTTTCTTACTTACATTTGCAATAGATAACCTTTCTAGGACATGTACCTCATGCATTAGAAATCCTGCTTAGGTTCTTTAATTTTCAGCATGTCTACTTTACTCATTTTGCAAGCCATGATCACAGTTAATAATTATAACAAGTAATAAAAACTGTTATAAGGTCTTACTGCATTTTCATAAACATAGCATCTAGAAATCATGTCTTTTAGGTATTCCTATGTGCATTAGATATCCTGTTATTTAGGACTTCCTATCTGTTTGAATTGCAGTTATTGAATACCTAATCAGTATGTTAAATTAATAATCTCGTTAAAAATGTGGTTAACTGTTTGAAACATTTCTGCAAATATCCCTCTTAAAATCAGGATTAAATATGCATGTACACCCCTTTGAAATAAGTAGGCAATGTATATGGCGCCTAGGCAAACTTTAGGCCTAATACATATTAAAATCAACTAATTGTGTTTTGCTTGCCGGTATTAAGAACAATCAATCCCTTTTGGAATTCTCAAACTTTGCTGTTTTCTTTCACTCCTGTTTTTTATCTCTTTGAAGTTCATCCTACTTTACTCTAAAATCCCTCCATTTGTTTTCACAGAATCTTGAAATCATGCATTTATCTGATTCTTGTTCCTTCGTGATTTTAAATGTAAGGTCATGGCACGGCATCACCCTTCGTGCTTTTACTCTCTTCCTCACTATGAAATGTATAAATGAAAGCAATATAAATCATGGCACGGCATCCCCCTTCGTGTTTTTACTCTCTTCCTCACTATGCAATGTATAAATGAAAGCAATATAAATCATGCCACGGCATCACCCTTTGTGCTTTACACTCTTCCCTCTTTACTGAAATTTTATCTGATTCCTATTCTATTATTTTAATTACTGGGTTTCAAAGTTACCTCACTCTGCTCAAAATCATTCTATTTTGAACACTTGCCCAATATTCTAAACTCCTGTTTTTCCCAAAAAGATTTACTAACTCTTCCTTTACTAAACTCTCGTAAACTACTGGATCCTTACCTCATTTTGGATTACTGGATTCCTGTTTGGAATTACTGCTTTATTTAAATCTTTCTTTACTTCTAATTACTGATTTTCTAAAAGTTATTCTTCTCTTTTATTGAAAACTTTAAACTGCTACGCACTCTTAATTCTTACTGCTGTCTCTAAACTACTGCATATCTGAAAAATCAATCATCCTTTTGAATTACTCAGTCTTAAGTGAACCTTTTGCTTTCACTACTAAGTTTTCAAAACATATCCTTTTACTAAAATTGTTGAAACCTACTGATTTTCAACTCAAAAACTCTTGTTTTAAATCCTGACTTTGAGACCTTAATTGTGTTTGAGACGTGTTATTTATGTGTTCACTTGTGGAGGGATCTGTGAGATCTTACTTGTCTTATGTGTTCCCCTATTTGTGGTATTATTTTTTGTTTTACATGTCGCTTAGAATTTTATCCTTTTTTAAACCTAGGAGTTCGGCCTAGTACTCACCTTGTAGGATTAATAGTCCTAAATACCCTCCGGGATTTATAGAATGGGACGGGTAATAGCATGCAATAAGCTTCGTGACCGACACACGCGTTTTAAATACCTTTACGGGGCGGGAAGCGTAGAATACGGATATGATGACCGGTGCGCTAATACCACGTGTAGCCGCTTCTTCGAGGTGTGACATACCGGGTATTGCATTGATGTGATCCGTATTACTTTAAACCTAGGACAGTTCTTTTCGAATGTTTATTCTAATGTTTTTCCCAAAACCTTTAAAGATTCTCATGCTTGTTTGAAATCCCCTCTTATATGAACCTTACTTGCTACTTGTTCACCGTCCAAATTCACAAAACTTCTTGGCTGGGACCCACAGTTGTGGATCTTGAGGGGTGCCTAACACCTTCCCTTTAGGATAACTTCAAGAACTTACCCAATCTCTGGTAATGCAAACTAGTTCATGAGTTATTTACTCTAGGTGCCCTAACGCACCATGAAAATCGTTAGGTGGCGACTCTTCCTTAAACCTTTACTTTAAAGAGTTGTTCAAAATGTCATAAACCCGATCTCTCCGTACCTGACCCGTGCGAGGAAAAAGGGGGCGCGACAGCATGGCGACTCTGCTGGGGATAATCCCTAGGCTTATACCATTACAATTTGCTTTGTGAATGTGGATCTTTAATTTTCATTTAAATGCTTACACCTTTTCCTATTCCCCGCTATATGCTATTAAGTTTTTAATTTAGCAAAGTATTTATTTTGCCTGAATGAAACTGACATGTCTTTATGTTTTCTTTGTAACCGCTTTCCATTGTAACTGTTGTATTTCCTTTCTTTACTGCTTTCCTCAACGTGAAAGTACATGCCTATTTGTTTAAATGATATTTGTTGCATATCATGCTTCGCATTTATATTCCACTCGTGGCAAACAAATATCCTATAGCAACGCTTACAATGAGTGGTTGCGCTATTCCAATATTATTACCCCCTAAATTCGGAAAGGTGTATTTGCGGTAAAACTAGTCGATCAGCGGTGCAGTCGACAGTTCCGTGCCTTCCCTCTTGAGTTGTACGCTCAAGGATACCGGTCTAAAACCCCATAGAAACATTACTCTATTGTAATGTTGCATGCATCATGGTCAAATCTAGCCAAGCTAATGTGTTGTCCGCACAATAGCCTTTAATATAGCCTTGTCCAAAGTCCATTGGGTTTCCCTGGAACCCAAACGGACACCTTCACGTTCTGTGCATTTATTTGGGGAACTAAATGCTCTTTGCTAATTATTGATGTTAAATATTCGAGTCTGGCGGGGGTAAGGGCCTTACCTTGTTTGTTCGCAGGAAACGAGGCACGAAGTCCCCAGACTCAGCATGATCTAAAATATGCCAAGAGGACCAAGCTTGGAGAAGGTCCTTCTAGGACCCAATTAGATAGGATTTTCTTTTCCGCTTTACCAATGTAATAAGGCCGATGGATAGTTATTTTATTTCTTGCTTATTGTTTTTGTATTGTTTTTGGATTCGTCCATTTTTACATCAACAAAATGAGGCATTTAGCATTTCAAGTTCTCCGAATTAATTTGTCGCTAGGCCTACCTCGGGCACAAATAGGTTCCCCAACTTAGGATGCGTTTTACATTTTCGCATTACGTGTTTAAATTACCGCAGTATTCTTTATAATCCTCACTGACTTCCTTACCTTTTGTTTTGTTTTTTATTTATTTATTTTTCCCCTCCGCAAAGGTTAGTTCGTGCATTCTGGCATCATCCGCCTACCGCACAAGATCAAAGGGCCCTCCTCGTACTCCTCCTCCCAGTCCTCCCAAAGGAAAAAGCAAGGGTAAAACTAAGATGGCAGATGCAAGCGGCATCAGAAAAGACAACAGGGATGAACATGTTGAGATCACTGATGGTCGAGGTATTCAGGTTCTGCACGAGGGTATGTCTCCATTGGAAAAGAACCTGCTGAAGTTCCAAGATGAACTTGACCAAGTCAAGAATTTGGCTCACTTATCACTTTCCCTCAATGTTCCAGTCATCCCTTTCCCAAATGCTCCAAACCCCACTTTACCACAGAACATCCCTAAACAACCAAATCACCCCAAGGACCCAGTCCCGCCAGCACAATGCAATGCCTGTCACCATAACACTCCACCTCTCCAGGGTCAGACAAAGACCACTTCTAGGCTTACGATAATCCCATTTATGTGGAAACCGTGGCTCATTCCACACCGCATTCCATGAGTCCGACGAGAAGGATAGGCTCATCAAGAATCTGGCCGAGGAACTCACGAAATTGACCAACCGAGTTCAGGGCGTCGAAGGAGTTAAAGGGATTGAGGGGCTGAACTATGAAGATCTTTGCATACAACCTGATGTCGAACTGCCCGAGGGGTACAAACCTCCTAAGTTCGAGATGTTCGATGGTACTAGTGATCCAAGATTCCATCTGAGGACTTACTGCGACAAAGTGGTCGGCGTGGGAAAAAGCCCTCCACAAATCGGCGATAATAACCTGCTAAGCCCAAGAAACTCCGAATCTCTGTAGCTGAAGTAGGCGTAGGCCAATCTCTGACTGTTGAACTCTTCTTGGGATCCACATGAATACCCTCTGATGACACCACATGGCCTAGAAATTCCATCGAACTCAACCAAAACTCACACTTGGAAAATTTGGCATACAACTGACTATCCCTCAGAGTCTGGAGGACGACTCGAAGATGCTGCTCATGCTCCTCACGGCTACGGGAGTATATCAATATATCATCAATGAAAACAATTACGAACGAGTCCAAATAGGGCCTGAACACACGGTTCATCAACTCCATAAAAGCAGCGGAAACATTTGTCAACCCAAATGACATCACCAAGAACTCATAATGCCCATAATGAGTGCGAAAGGCTGTCTTAGGGACATCAGAAGCCCTAATCCTCAGTTGATGGTACCCAGATCTCAAGTCTATCTTGTAAAACATTGTAGCACCCTGAAGCTGGTCAAATAGATCATCAATCTTCGGCAAAGGATACTTATTCTTAATAGTAACCTTGTTCAACTTCCGGTAGTCAATACACATCCTCATTGAGCCATCTTTATTCTTAACAAACAACACTGGCGCACCCCAAGGAGAAACATTAGGCCTAATGAAGCCTTTATCCAATAGATCCTGCAACTTCTCCTTCAACTCCTTCAACTCTGGTGGGGCCATACGATACGGCGGAGTAGAAATAGGCTGAGTGCCCGAAGCCAACTCAATGCAAAAATCAATATCCCTGTCGGGCGTCATACCCGGCAGGTCAGCAGGGAATACCTCTGGAAACTCATGAACCACGGGCACAGACTCCATATAAGGAACCTCGGCACTAGAATCACGAACATAGGCCAAATAGGCCAAACAACCCTTCTCGGCCTTACGTCGAGCCTTCATATATGAAATAACTCTACCGGAAGAATGACTAGGAGTCCCTCTCCACTCCAAACGAGGTACTCCCGGTAAGGCCAAAGTCACAGTCTTGGCATGACAGTCCAGAATAGCATGGTAGGGAGATAGCCAGTCCATCCTTAATATAACATCAAAGTCAACCATATCAAGAAGCAACAGATCTACCTGAGTCTCCAAACCACCAATAACCACTAAGCATGAACGGTAGACTCAATCTACCATAATAGAATCACCCACCGATGTGGACACATGTACAGAAATACTCAGGGAATCACGGGGCATACTCAGATAAGGGGTAAAATATGAAGACACATAGCAGAATGTAAAACCCGGATCAAATAAAACCGAAGCATCTCGGCTGTAAACTGAGACCGTACCTGTAATAACTGCATCAGAGGCCTCAGCCTCAGGCCTGGCAGGAATAGCATAGCACCGGGGCGGAGCCCCTCCAACCTGAACATCTCTGGGTCGGCCTACTACGGGCTGACCTCTACCTCTCGGGGCATGTCCTCCACCTCTATGAGTCTGACCTCCACCTCTGGAACCTCGACCTCCACCCCTAGCTAGCTGAGGGGGTGGGGGTGAACCCGATGCGGGAACCATAGCACGGGAACCCTGATACTGAGAACCACTAGAAGCTCGGGGGTTATACCTGGCAATGTGCCCTGAAACACCACAAGAATAACATGACCTCGGCTGCTAAGGCTGTGGACTCTAGAACTCACCCTGTCGACCCGAATGACCACCATGGAAGCTCTGAAGCGGCGGTGCACTGATAGGTGCTGGTGGTGCACTAATAGGAGCTGGCGGTGCACTGCGGGATACCTGAAGTGCCGACTGATATTGTCTAGGGGGATGACCGCTGCCGAAAGAATCTCTGCCTCCAGATGAGGCGCCACTGAACCGACCGAAATGATGAGGTCTTTTGTCATACCCTTGACCACTGCCCTGTGACAAAACCATCTCAATCCTCCTGGACACATTGGTCGCATCCTGAAATGAAATATTGGTACCTGACTCTCTGGCCATCTAAAGTCTAATGGGCTGAGCCAAACCCTCAATGAACCTCCTCACCCGCTCTCGATCGGTGGGGAGTATCATAATAGCATGCCTGGATAGAGTGATGAACCTGGTATCGTACTGAATAACAGACATAGAGCCCTACTGGAGACGCTCAAACTGCCTCCGTAGATCCTCTCTCTGAGTAATTGGAAGAAACTTCCCCAAGAATAACTCGGAGAACTGAGCCCAAGTCAAAGGTGAAGACCCAGCTGGTCTGGTCAAGCAATAGTCTTTCCACCAAGTCTTGGTGGTACCAGACAGATGAAATGTAGCAAAATTGACCCTGTTGGTCTCCACAATGCCCATGTTCCGAAGAACCTCATAACAGTTGTCCAAGTAATCATGGGGATCCTCTGACGGGGCACCAGTAAAAGTAGTAGGAAATAGCTTGGTGAACCGATCTAATCTCCATAAGGCATCTACTGACATAGCTTCCCCCTCAACTTTCGGTGCTACAATAACCGGCTGAGCTACTCCGACTGTCTGAGGTGTCGGAATCTGGAACTCAGGAGCTAGCTGCTCTGGTGTGCGAGTAGCAGAAGTCTGGGGCCCTCCCCCAACCTGAGAGATGGCTGGTGCAGTAGGAAGAAGACCATCCTGAGCCACGCTCTCCATAAGTCCCACTAAGCAGACAAGAGTGTCCTGAAGAACCAGGGTTGCAATGAACCCCTCTGGGACCTGAGTTGGTCCGACTGGAACCGTCTGAGCAGGAACCTCACTGGTAAAGTCTACATGTGGTTCCTCTACTGGGGTTGCTATCTAGGCTGAGCCTTGCCCCTTTCTCGGCCTCATCCTCAGCCCCTTGTAGGAGCTGCAACAGGAGGATTGGGCTGCCGATCGGTAGACGAGGAAGCACGCATCCTCGCCATTTGCGAGAGAATAGAATAGAAAATCGATTAGCATTTATAATTCAAATCGCATGACAGAGAAGGAGAAAAAGTAAGGTTATTCCTAACTTTGCAGCCTCTGGGGATAAGTAGAGACGTTTCCGTACCGATCCCTCAGACTCTACCAAGTTTGTCTGTGAGTTGTGAGACCTAAGCAACCTAGTGATCTGATACCAACTTGTCACGACCCGAAATCCCACCTTCAGGCCGTGATGGCGTCTAACATTGTCACGACCCAAAACCGGTTCAGGTCGTGATGGCACCTAACGGCGAGGTTAGGCAAGCCAACGTACAACTATAACAATAAAAGTGCGGAATATAATCAACGGTATGGGGTAAGGCCGTAGAAACAAGCTGAGCCACAACTAGGCCCAATATATACAACCCCAAATTACCAACATAACTACAACAAGTTTGTGCCACGACTAGTGTCACAGTGTCAACGGGCGGCTACATAGATACAACAACTGAAATATATATATATAA
>ML299841.1:52075-70501 GCA_005239495.1 Nicotiana undulata | reverse complement strand
CGGGCAATTGTGTGTTTAATATTGATATGTACCCCCTCGTTGAGCATTACTGTCTTGCATTTCTATTATATTGAATTTTCTTGCCATTGATATTATTACTGTGCTGGTAAGGAAGAGGGATGATGTTATTGTTATGCACGAGGGGACATGCCGTGCCGAGTGTTGATATTGTTATATATGCACGAGGAAACATGCCGTGCCGATTGATATTTATTATATACACACGAGGGGACATTCCGTGTTGAGATATTGTGATATATGCATGTGGGGACATGCCGTGCTCTGTTATTTGATTGATTCCCGCATACTGGTAGTTGTTTCTTCTGTTTCTGTTTTTACTTTCCAGCCGCTGAACCGTTGTGAATTAGATGTTGTTTTTCATGTATCCCCAGCATGTACACTCCATATCTTATTTTATCGTTTAAGTTCCGATATTATTGCTGCCCCGTTAATATTTTTCCCCTATTTGTTCCCATATCTCTTCTATTTGATCATACTTGTTTTCATTATCGGTTAATTCTTGTACATATATCTGCTTAGACTAGGACAGGTGATCGTATTATGCTAAGTCTAGCCTCGTCACTACTTCGGCCGGGGTTAGGCTTGGCACTTACTCAGTACATGGGGTCGGTTGTACTGATACTACACTGCACTTCCTTGTGTTGTGCAGACCCTGCTACCGGACCCCGTGGAGCATTCTGAGGGAGATACCTTCAGTCCACGTCAGAGCTTCGAGGTATACACTGGCGTCCGTGGATCCCGAGGCTTCTTTCCTTTACCGCTTCATTGTCTTTCTCCTTTATTTCCAAGACAGTGTTGTACTTTCATTCCAGACTTGTATTTAGTATTCTAGTAGTTAGTCCGTGAGATTGTGACACCCCGGTTTTGGGAGTTTACGCTATTTCATGATTGTTATGTTCTTACTTTCTGCATTTAAAGTTTCGTTATTTCTATTAGCAATGCTTGAAGGATTCTGTTGGGAATATGAAAGAAGGAAAAACATGTTATCGATTTTGGGTTAAACAGTTGTCCCACTATTATCTCAGTAGGTGATAGGAATTGGTTGAAGTTGACGAGTTCGAATTTTATTCCGTATTAAATGATTTTAAATTGCGAGTGCAAGTTATACGTTGGCTGGCCTAGCGGGTTCAACGTTAGGCGCAATCACGGCCTAAAGGGTGGGAATTTGGGTCGTGACACACGCAAGTCTAAAAACATCATATGGACTTGCTCCTTCGATCAAATCATGAAAATGACATGTAAAGCAACGAATTAAACCTCGAAACTCATTATTTTCCTCAAGAACACTTATATAGTTCATAACCTTTCTACCGGATGTCCGAATCACGTCAAACGAACTCCACTTTTCACCATATTTCACAGGCAAGGCCTAAATATCATAAAAAATCTGTACTGGGCTCCGAAACTAAAATACGGGCCCGATACCAATGATTTTAAACATTAATTCTTTTCTTTATTTCATAAATATTTCAGCAAAATAATTTCTTTCAAAAATTGATTTCTAAGACTTGGGACCTCGGAATTCATTTCGGGCACCGGGTCCCATATTTTACTGCGGACCTCCCGAGATCATCGAAACACAGATCCGAGTCCGTTTACTCAAAATGTTGACTCAAGTCAACTAAAATCAAATTTTATAATTCTAAAAATTATTGTTTCTTATATTTTAACACAAAAGCTTTTCGGTCTCACGCCTGGACTGTGCACGCAAATCGAGGTAGTTAAAATTAATCTTTTTATGGATAATAACCCTAGAACAGAGTCTAAGTTCATAATATGACCCCTTGGGTCATCACAAATTTGAAACAAAACTTCCAAATATCATCAAGGCAAATAAGAAAAAGAAGAAGAAGAAACCCTAAGTGGTAGTAAAAATAAATTGCCACAACAGCTCAATACTATAAAGCATCATAAACTATCTTAAAATATGTTGACAAACACCATAAAATCACGAGTTAATACCCTAAAACCCTCTTAAACTATCATGTTTTTGTCAGTTTCCTAATTAAATTATCCGGTGTCTCCAAAACTCCCTTAAACTATATTTTCCTTCATATTGAACCACCCTCGTTATATTTCTGGCAAACAATGTGCAATAATGCTATTGCGCACGTGTTGACTGAAAAATCTATCAAAATGTCCCCACCTGACAACATGTAACAACTAATTAAACCTTTCTTCCTCTTTTTTCCACCATTCCCCCCCATTTATTCTCCTTTCTTCTTCATTTCTCCATCTGGTGCCATCTAAAATTATCCCTCTCTTGTTCTTACTGGTTCTAATTTTTATCTTTATCATTTTATTCTTCTTTTATTTATTACTCGAATTTATTTGAAAGAAGAAACACTCATTCAACAACTCATAAAAAAGATCTAATTTTTTTTGTTGGTATAATTAACTTGAAATTACCCAACAAATTTATATAATAATTTTGCAACAAAGAAGTTAGTTTTTAAAGAAGTAGTACTTGCGCATAGCTATCTTCTTGAAATCAACTCGAAGTTTTACCAATAATCTTCACTCAGTCAGAACTCCAATAAATCCTAGATTTTTCAGTATACCCTAATTTTTAATCTCTAATCTTGAACAAAAACAAAATAAGACCGAGCAATCGAGGGTTATTAGGGGAAAATCAAGCTTAATGGAGAAAATCGCTACTGAGAGGTGTAGTATTCATCATCAGAAGAGAGGAGAGAAAAGGAGAATTGACTGAAATAATTTTATCCTACCCCTCTTTTTTTGTTTCTAATTGGCTGAATATTTATCCTTCTAATAATACTTGATTATTATTTAGAATAACTTATTAAGTCAATTTTTAGATTAAGCTAATTAACCCTACACGTGGATTGCAATATTTTTGATAATTTGGAGCGTGTAACACACACATAATCAGAAATATAACGAGAGTGTTTTAATATGAAAGAGAATATAATTTAGGGAGTTTTTATGGACACCGGATCGTTTAAGCATGAAACTGACAAAAATATAATAGTTTAGGGGATTTTGAGAGTATTATCTCTAAAATCACTGTCACGCGAAGAAGAAGAAGGAGGAGGAGGAGGAGTTGGAGAAAAAAGTTTGAAGTTGTTTAAATTTTGAATACTAATTAAAAAAATTTTAAAAGGTGGATACAAGTTAAATGGAGCATGCAATTTTTACTTTTATAATCAGTTTAAGGCCCAAGCCAGATCCCACCGTCTAGGGCATGTTGGTGGCCCAGGTGCAACTTTGGAAATCTTCCTCACAGTATACTTAATTAAATAATACATACACTAAAAACTATATCAATAATTGTAGTAATTATTTGCAATTTAAATTGCTAGATTACATTCTCATAAGCAAATATCTTCTCATCCCCGTAACCCATCGCCATATAAGTTTCAGTTTTTGAATAAAAATCCAAAAAACACAAAAATAAAATAAAAATATAAAAAGAACAAGAAAGAAAAACATATCTTCCTTCCCTATTATTTTTCCAGAACAACAACATATATCATAATATCAAATCCCCTTACATCTTCAAAAAACGTCAATGCCAATTCCTCCATCTTTCTTGAATTCTTGATTCTCTCTCACATACACACACGCGCGCACTTCAATTTTTGCTTGTCATTTCCCACACCCCCTCTTGTTTCTAGTTATTTTTCTTTGTTTTTTTCCCTGGATTTTCAAGATCCTCATAATCTTCTTGAAATGATAATTCAAAATTCCATCTTTATCATTTATATTTATATTACATAGAAACGAGAAGAATTTTCTGGGTTCTTTTTTTTTATTATATATTTTTCTTTTTACTTTTTGGAAAAAATCTAATCTGTCTCCATTTAAATCACTTGATCAAGAAGTGCTATCACAACTTTCATACATAGGAGCATATCGCAAAAGAGTTATTGTTGTATTTGATTAATGGTAGTATTGCACTGGGTGTTAAAGTTCATTTTTGTTTACTATATTCTTGTAGTTTATTGGAATTTTGATTGTGCTATTGTATTTGACATAACTGGTTAGTGGGGTTGCTAGGTTAGCAGAAAAGTGGTGTATGGGAGAACGTGAGGGATGGGCAGAGCCAAGTGGGCTATGTCCGAATGGGCTATTGCCCAATGCAGGATCAGAACCGATGATCCGAGCCCTTGACACGGACAGATGGTCAAGGGCTGAGGAAAGGACTGCTGAGTTAATTGGCTGCATTCAGCCTAACCAGCCGTCCGAGGAGCGCAGAAATGCTGTTGCTGATTACGTCCAACGCCTCATCATGAAGTGCTTCCCTTGTCAGGTTGTCTTGAAATTTCCTTATGGTATAAGTTTTATCTAAGTTTCATATGAAATCTTTGGCTGATCCATTGTGATATATGACTTAGTTACCTCTACATAAAAATGAATTCTGAATTATCTTCAATGACTTCAGCACCAGGGGCGAATGTAAAGTGTAGTATACGGGTTCGGCCGAACCAGTAGTTGTAGCCCACACTTTGTATGTGTGTTAAGAATTCAGCTAAATATGTATGGACAGCAGGAGGAGAAAGCACTCAACCCGTTTTTGTTCTCCCTGGCGATGGATTCTTTGACGCGTCACATTCAAGGGGAGGTGCCTTGGTGCTTGTCATTTGCGGATGACATAGTCCTGATTGATGAGGCGCGAAGTGGCGTTAACGAGAGGCTGGAGGTCTGGAGACATACTCTAGAGTCTAAGGGTTTCAAGTTGAGCAGGACCAAGACAGAATACTTGGAGTGCAAGTTCAGTGGTGTTACCCAGGAGGCGGACGAGGATGTGAGACTCGAGACGCAAGTCATTCCTAAGAGGGAGAGTTTCAAATATCTAGAATCCATAATCCAGAAGAATGGGGAGATAGATGAGGATGTTACTCACCGTATCGGCGCAGGATAGACGAAGTGGAGGCTCGCTTCCGGTGTCTTGTGTGATAAGAATGTGCCGTTGAAACTTAAGGGTAAGTTCTACAAGGTAGTGGTCAGACCGACTATGTTGTATGGGGCAGAGTGTTGGCCAGTCAAAAAGTCACTTGTCCAGCATATGAAATTAGCGGAAATGAGGATGTTGAGATGGATGTGTGGGCATACTAGATTGGATAGAATTAGGAATGAAGTTATTCGGGACAAGGTGGGAGTGGTCCCTGTGGAGGCAAAGATGCGTGAGGCAAGGTTGAGATGGTTTGGGCATGTTAAGAGGAGAAGCACAGATGCTCCATTCAGGAGGTGTGAGAGGTTGGCCTTGGGAGGTGAGAGGAGGGGTAGGGGTAGACCTAAGAAGTCTTGGGGGAAGTGATCAGGCGCAGCTTGAGCTGACCGAGGACATGGCCCTAGATAGAAGGGTGTGGAGGCGGAAAATTAGGGTGGAAGGTTAGTGGGTAGTCGTGAGTTTCCTGTCTCCCCTAGTTCGATAGTATTAGTGCTAGTATGGTACCCTTTTTTTCTTAGTTTGCTATAGCTGCGTGTCTTGTTCTGTTACTAGTCACCTTCGGTAATTTCGTAGTTTGCTAGCAGGACTTCGTCATATTCTCAGTGCTGCCTTAGACCTATCTGTCTAAATGTACTATCTTGCTATTACTTGTTATTGATACTCCTTTCATAGTCTGTGGTGTTATCTCTGATGTAGTTTTCTAACTATTTCTCTTGCTACTTGCTATCAGGGCTTCCTTCATCTTCTTTTGCCGAGTGTCAATCGGAAACAGTCTCTCTACCCTTCCAGGGTAGGGGTAAGACTGCGTACATTCTACCCTCCCCAGACCCCACTTGATGGGATTATACTGGGCAGTTATTGTTGTTGTTGTATGTATGGACAGTAAATTTTGAACCCAATTACTAGCACTTGAGGTCGCTATCCAAGAATCTCGAAGCCATAAAGTTCAAATCCTGGATAAAAGCTCTGTTTGGCGCCTTAGTGTACAATGTTTGAAACTATGGTGGTTGTGTTGCTCCATTCTGGTAAAAATAGCTGTGTAGAAGTTCCATCAATCTTTGGCTGATCCATTTTGATACGACCTAGTTACCTCTACGAAAACGCAAAAATGAATTTGTAGTTGTTTTCGATGACGTTGGCATTTGAGTATACAATGGTTGAAACTATGGCCAATATAAAACTATTTTAACTTTTGAAATGACTTGATATCTTGTTCAAATTATTAGAGCACGTTATTCTGCTTTCTGATTCTGAGAGAGTAAATAAGAGTTATGTTATGTGTTATTCTTTTTTCTAGCACATATAAGATTCCAATGGAGTGGGGCGTGGCCTAGTAGTCAATGAAGTAGGAGGAGAATCATGAGATCTTGGGTTCAAATTCTTGTAGAGGCAAAAAGCGTTAGGTGATTTCTTCTTATTTGCCCAAGTCTTGGTGGGCAGAGTTACCCGATACCTGTGCCAATGGGAGGTAGCAGGCATCCAGTGGAATAGTTAAGGTGCATAGCCGGACACCACGTCACCAAAAAAAAAGATTTCAATGGACTGAGGATATGTCATTTTCCTTGATTTCTGATATGATGAGTCAAGGAAGTGGAGTAGATTATAGGAACAATAGCTCATTGATGAAGCTCCATGAGTTCTGAAGTGGGAGAGCGGAAATATCTGCCGTGTGGGCTGCAGTAGATGTGGCTAAAAAACAAATCTAGGTGGACTGCTGGTTTGGAGTGTTTAAACTTAACAATGTAGCCGTGTAATCAATAAAGGCATGAAATCATCACCATCAACTGACTGAGATAGCATGGAAAATATTGTTGTATCTCATTGACGAGGGAAAGTGATTATTGTTATGATGATAAAGTGAATCTTTATCATTAGTGTTTATGGTGCAGTTTACTATGTCATTCATTCTGGTGTAAGATTTTCTTGGTAAAGAAAGGATTACTTAGAGTTGCAATACAGACACAGTACTTTGTCCTCTTACTTTTATTGCTGAAAGAAAAATATAAATATGAAAGCTTTCTGTTGTGGATTACTAATATGAGGCTTTTCACTGCTAAATTTTTTTAGTTTTTGATCAACTTGCTCTTTTCCAGGTTTTCACTTTTGGTTCAGTACCGTTGAAGACTTATCTTCCTGATGGAGACATTGATTTAACTGCCTTCAGTAATAACCAAACTTTGAAAGATACGTGGGCTTATCAGGTTCGGGATATGTTAGAGGAGGAAGAGAAAAATGAAAATGCTGAATTTCGTGTCAAGGAGGTTCAGTACATTCAAGCTGAAGTATGTCCTCTACACAACCATGAACCAGCATTTACTTTAGATTCTGCATGCAATGTGCTCTTATTTCCTGCATCAATACATACTAGAAAAATGCTGGCGTCTGTAGATTTTCTTTTCTGCAGCAATTGGAGCTTAACCCTGCTCCATTCAGGGGTTGTGTCCAATTGTGAAAACAACAGATGGGGTGAAAATAGTTTCTTTTGTTGTTGCCTGAATATTATCTGCATTTTGTTTGGCTCGAAGCAATATCATAAAGAAAATGAAGTCTATCACGATAACCGTATTTTCTCACTTTCTTCTGAACTTGGAGATAGAAGCAAACGTCATGCTAAAAGAATTTCGTTTTTTCCCTTTTTGTTATTTATGTAAGCCTTAGTTTACGGAGTATTCTCTTTCCCCTTATTCTGCTTGTTAGTTTGTCTGTCTAGAGCTGACAACAGGATACTCTTGAGCTTTCTTGACAGCTTCCGTACACTTGTATCTGGGATTGAACTTGGCTAATGAGGATATTATAGTGTTGGGGAAGGGACTTTTTTAATATAGTTTATAGAAATGTCGTTTGAATTAGTAGCTAATATTTAACATGAGTAATCAATAATTTATTTATATTGTTGTCTTATTATAAGGCTTAGAGAAGGCAACTGCTGCTTGTAATCTTGGTCGTTATACTTGATTTTCTTCAGTTGTAACTTTATTTTTCTCTGCACTCACTTATCGCTGTTCTCGTCCCTTTTCTATTGCAGGTGAAGTTAATAAAATGTTTAGTTGAAAACATCGTGGTTGACATATCTTTCAATCAGCTAGGGGGTTTGTGTACCCTTTGCTTCCTTGAGGAGGTGTGCAGTTTCTACTTTTATACTAAAAAACTTGATATTTGATGATATGCGCATCACTTTAACATACCATGCAAAATACTATTTTTTAAATAACAGACTAAACCAATGAAGAAACACGATGAGTATTGAGTCCTGAGGAAAGGGAAAGGAAAATCTTTAATTTGCATGTTCATCTTTTGTAGGTCGATCACCTGATAAACCAGAATCATTTGTTCAAGCGCAGCATTATTTTGATTAAGGCCTGGTGTTATTATGAGAGCCGTATACTGGGTGCTCATCATGGTCTTATTTCAACTTATGCCTTGGAGACCTTAGTTCTTTACATATTTCATGTATTCAACAATTCGTTCGCGGGGCCACTTGAGGTGTCTAACTTGTAACTTTTATTTTTTTATCTTTTGTTTAAAGTGTTCTTAATGTTGCATTCATCATCTCTATCCTTTAAGGTTTTATATTTATACTTGCAGGTTCTATATCGCTTCTTGGAGTTCTTCAGCAATTTTGATTGGGACAACTTTTGTGTTAGCTTGTGGGGGCCTGTGCCGATTAGTTCTCTTCCTGATGTCACTGGTAACAAATATGTGGAAGAGTCAATTTTAGTTTTGTTTTCCTATACGTTGATGTGAGTTTAGTTGTTAGCTTAAGTATAGTTGGAAACATGCAGCGGAACCTCCCCGAAAAGATGAGGGAGAATTGCTCCTCAGCAAATTGTTTCTTGATGCCTGTAGCTCCGTATATGCTGTTTTCCCTGTTGGCCAGGAAAACCAAGGACAAGCGTTCGTTTCTAAACATTTTAATGTGATTGATCCTTTACGAGTAAACAACAACCTTGGCCGCAGTGTGAGTAAAGGTACTCAAACTTTGAAAGTTTCTTAATGACAGCCCTTGGCGTCAGTTAATCCTTGTTCAAAGTTGTTGCTGTAATTCTGTTTTTATTTAGGCATATGGGGGTCTTAGCTTATGAGGATTTACTTATATCTTGTTCCATTGATTTCATTTTTCTTGGTTCATAAAACTTATTGCTATCTGACCATCTTTAAGAAAAGACTATTTCTATATGATATTTAGCGCATTTAAGTGAAAGGTTTGTAAGTCGGTCATTGTACAGCGTATTTATTTTAAATTTCTGCTGTCGAGGTCTGTTGGGCCTTTGAAGAACACAAAGTTACCATTCTATTGCTTAGTCGACAGTCATATGCAAAGATCTATTGACTAATTTTGAATGTTGAAAATCTTGAGACACACCTACTTTTATGAGACTATTTATCATTGCTTAGCGTTATAAACATTATTTGCTCAGTTCTAGAAGGCACTTTATGGTTGTTCGCACCGGAATGGATTCTTAGCATTATTTGTTTTGCTGCTTTCTGTGGACACTGGCAGGCAACTTCTTTAGGATACGGAGTGCATTTGGATTTGGTGCCAAAAGACTGGCAAGATTACTGGACTGCCCCAAAGAAGATCTAATTCATGAAGTAAATCAGTTCTTTATGAATACACTGGACAGACATGGTAGTGGTCAAAGGCCTGATGCACCTGGGACTGGGTTATTGTGCCTGAGATTGTCAACACCGGATGACCTACCTGATTCCGCGTATTTTAGGGTCAACTCCAGTGGAAAAAAAGTGAATGGCGAATCTTCTGGTCGTGAGGTTGAGATGGAAGAAACTCAATCACGGATTGTTTCCTCTAAACATGGTAATGATTCGTCTGGAAGCTTCTCTAGAATGAACGATTTCGCCCAAAAGAACCATGGGAATTTGAGCACCTCAAGGGTATCTGATCAAAAGAAAACTCAGAGAAATCTGAAATGTGATCAAATAGAGAATGATACACAGGGTAGGTTTGTCTTTTCTCGAACACGGTCTAGTCCTGAGCTGACTGACACGTATGGTGAAGTTACTACTCAAGGAAGGCGAGGAAAGGCTCAGGAGACTGCAAAATTGCAACCTACTCCATTGACGCAGGACAACAGTAACTGGAGGAAGAATGAAGGATCTGAAACTTTAGCAAGCCAGAATTGTCGATCTGACACTTCATCGATCAGACATTTTCCATCTCATCAAAGTCTCGAAGCCGTCGCTAACTCCAACAGTAGATCTAATAGCTTTAATCGAGATGCGGGATTGGATGCTCCGAGTGAAGAGCTTTGTAGTACACAGGGGATGATGCATCAGGATGAGCAAGATCTTGTGAATCTGATGGCATCTACTTCAGTCCATGGTTTTAATGGCCAAGTTCATTTTCCATTTAATTGGGCTGCAGCCCAACTGCCTTTCCCTATCTCGCCTTCCGTTCTGGCTTCTATGGGCTACAATCAACGAAATATTCCAGGATTAGTTCCCACTAATTTTCCTGCATTTTCCAATGTGCAATTTTCTCATGGTATGATTTCGCCGCACTTAAATCATTACTTCCCAGGCCTTGGGTTGATTCCAACTTCTGAAGATTCAATTGGCCGGAATAATGAAAATTTTAGTTCTACAGATATGAACTCAGGCGAGGCAATCAAAGATTACTGGCATGTGCCAGATGCAGGTTCTAACGTTGAATTTGACCCGGAAAACGGAAATTATGAGACACCTCAATTTGATGATAAATCGCATGCAGTCCAGTCAGGTTCTAATTTTGTTCCTTCATCTTGGGTGACTGGCTCCAGTAATAGAGCTCAACAGAAGCATACAAAGGAAAAACGTGGGCCAATCAAGGAAGAACATTCTGATGATATTCAGTTTCAGGATAACATAAGAATGAGCGACGTTTATGCTGAAGAAAGATTGGCAAGTTCAAGGTTCTCATCCACTGCTCACAGCAAAACCTCTTCTGAGAGTTCTTGGGATGGGTCTTCTACTAAAAGTATAAAGTCAACAGGGGGAAGACGGGGAAATAAAACAGGTGCTGCTGAGCCAACTACTGGTTACGGAAAAGGTAAGATGATGTCTGACCGTATATCTAACCAAGCCGTGGAGGATGATCAGGATTGGAACTCTGTGTCAAACTTTAGTACCGAATTGGCTGAGAGTAGTCAAGACATTATTTCCATGCACATTGCTAGGCAACATATTCCTGAATATGAAGGTGCTCAGACAAGTGGATCTGACCCAATAATACCCATTGCACCAATGCTCATAGGGCCTGGTTCTCGGCAAAGAATTACGGATAATTCTGGGGGGGTTATTGCATTTTATCCCACCGGACCACCAGTTCCCTTTCTTACCATGCTTCCAGTATATAATATTCCACCCGAGTCTGGAACTCCTGATGTATCAACTAGCCACTTCGCAAGAGAAGAATGCTTTGATAATCCTGATCCTTCTGAGGGAACTGAAAATCTAAATACTTCCCGTGCTGTTGGAGGGGCTACTTCAATAGAAGCACCTGATGAACATAAGTCCGATATACTTCACAGTGACTTTTCTAGTCATTGGCAAAATTTACAATATGGACGGTTTTGCCAAAATCCAAGGCCTGGGCCTCTTGTTTATCCTTCTCCTGTTATGGTACCGCCTGCATACTTACAGAGCCGTTTCCCGTGGGATGGTCCCGGAAGACCGATGTCAGCAAACATGAACCTTTTTACTCAGCTGATGAGCTGTGGTCCTCCTCGTATATTACCCATTTCACCGCTACAGTGTGCTTCAAATAAACCTCCCAATATGCTTCAACATTATGTAGATGAGATGCCGAGATATCGTAGCGGGACTGGAACATATTTGCCAAATCCAGTAAGAAATCTTCTCAATAATCCTGTTTATTGGTTGATATTTGTTCTATTCCATTGTATGTTTGATCCTAGAATGTGTGGTTGGAGAAGGGTGCAGGGCTATATTATTATATAAAATGCATGCGGAATTCTTGCACACCGTTATCTTCACTTGTGAATGTTAGCATTTTTTCCTTCTTCAGATCCTCGAGATCGACTTTAGATCTATAAAATCATCTCAATATCTCACTAGTTTCTTTTCGAACAATAATTTAAGCATTGCTACAAAGTGATGCTTCTATCACTGGTGGGATATGGATATTATGCTTGTCCCGAGTTTACGTAATTTAAAAACAAAGTTATGCTTGGCCAGAGTCTTAAAAGAAATGTATTGTTTTAAGTGAAGCCTCACTCCGCTTTGCTTACGATATTTTTCAATATATGCCGAGGGGTGCAATGAGCATCTTGCCTATTCTATGTTCATGAGGCTCAGACACATTACACACTGGCCCGGTCTCTCTAGTTGGTGAAACTAGATTTCATGTCTGTTCAGTGCTTACTCTTCTGTTTTGCTGTATAAGATCCGTTTCACTAAGATGTGTGGTACTGTCATTTCTAGTGGATATTTTATCTTTGCGATTTGACTATTACTTCAGAAGGCTTCGGTCAGGGATCGTCACTCTTCTGGTACAAGAAGGGGGAATTATAACCATGACAGAAATGATAACTTTGGTGACAGAGAGGGTAACTGGAATGCGAATTCGAAATCCCGAGCTGGTGGGCGCAACTACAACCGCAGCCAATCTGAGAAATTAAACTCAAGATTGGATCGGCCAGTGTCCAGTGAGAGCCGAACTGACAGATCATGGAGCTCTCATAGACACGACTCCTCTTCATGTCCGTCCCAAAATGGTCCATTGCATGCAAACTCAAGCCCGAGTGTCCCTCCCAATACGGTGTATGGCATGTATCCTTTAACATCAATGAACCCAAGTGTAATGTCTTCAACCCCTCCTGCTGTAATGTTTTATCCGTTTGACCATAATTCTACATATAATTCACATGGAGAACAACTTGAGTTCGGATCTGTGAGTCCAGTAGGTTTCTCAGGTGTAAATGAACAAGTCCAGTTAGGCGATGGAAGTCGACTAAGGGGAGCACTTGAGGAACAAAGATTTCATGCAGTCTCTGGGCAATGGTCTTCTCCTGATCGACCATCTTCACCGCATTATCAAAGGTAATATTTTAGTTGGTTCTAAGGATACCTCAAACTCATGATTTGGAGAAGTTCATTCGAATCATAGTATTTTCCTTTGTGTTTAGCTGGTTTTTGCTTATTATGTGTTTGTCAAGTCTGCTTCCTCATGTGCCTTTACAGCCCAATTTCTCTAGCTTGTTTTACTTGGATCTTTGACTTTGTCATGTATTATGATGTACTTTAAGCCATTCATAAATTCTTAGAGAAGTCTTTTGAGGCAAAAGATGCCTATGGTGAACGAAATATAAATTTGATGCTGCCTTCTTGCCAATAAGACACTAACAATTGCAGCGCGGACACAAAATAGAAGCTGAAGCACTTAAAAAACAATTGTTTGAGTTTAATTTTAAAAACAATTGTTGTAGTTTAAATGTTAGATTAATGGAGAAGACATCAGAGTTGGGTTTAGTAATCATTGCAAGTTCAATTATATCTTGGAGATTGTATAGTTGCTTATATCCTTCTCAAAATACCCACATATAAATTAGATCAAACAGATGAAAGCCGCAGGAGACATCGTATTAATGTGTTGAGAAATGATGCTCTGACTGATAGGAGTACTTTGTATTCACTGCCTATTTCCTTTTTTTTTTTGTGAAACATTTATAACTTTGTCAATGCATCATACATACATCTCAACAGGAGGATTTAATTGTTCTGGAAGACCATTTTCTCGAAAGAATTGTCTTTTGAAAGATGCTGATTTTTCATCCCTTGAATATTAAGCAGAAAGAAGACTGAGAAGTGGTGATGCAAGAAACAGTGGCGAGGGCTGGCGTGTTGCTGGTCGTTCTTATCCTCACTATGGAATGGGGCTCTCGTGCACTAGCTCTACAATTTTGCTAGTAAATGGTCACATCTTGGTCCTTAGCTTTCAGTTATTGAATGTAAGATGTGAAATCATGATTTAGCCGCAGCAACCCTCTTCAACGATGCCAAAGGTGATTGGTAGGAGAAAAGTTGTGTAGATTTTGTTCCGCTTGTAGGATCGACATATTGCAACCTCGTTGAAGTTGGCAAGTCTTCTTGGAATTTAGGGGTTCAACTTTTGTTTTACAGTTGACTCTCTACTAGCTTCAGTTCATTCACGATTTCGACAGTGTAGTGGTATTTGATTAGTATTCATTTCAAGCATGATGTCTCTAATATCTTTTGTGATAAGTACATTGTTCCGTTTTCGCCTTGAAAACATTGTTCCCTTTCAAATCGCAGACCTGATGTAGTTATGAGCGCGACCTGGTGTGGATGTCAATTGGTAATTGATAGTGTTTCTTCCTCCAGATATATTTGTTGTATGACATTGTCTAGTATTAAGCATTGTGTGAGACAGATGTTTCGAAATACTCTTGTATACGTTTAATAGTTGCTAAAGCTGCAATCTTTAGATATTTCCCATTTTGAAGTTACTGAGAGCAATAGAGCGAAAAACCAGGACAGTCCCTGAGAGTATAGGTATATGAATATTTGATCCTTTACAAATACTGCTGTATATAAAAACATCCTTTGTATGAAAAAGTGGATTGCGTTGGTTCGATTCTCTTCTCTCGGTTTTTCTTTTCCAATTTTTATGGTGCCGGAAAGTCACATGTTAGGACCGAAATAATCAGGTGTCTTGCGGGAGCTAGTAAAGCAAACCTTGAACGATGATAAATCCAATAACAAAAAGAGAAATATACCAAAAGAGACAGAAACATTTAGCGTGGTTCGGCCAATTGACCTACGTCCACGGCGGGGATGAGCAAGCCACTATATAAAAAAGAGTACAAATATCTTGAGAACAACCTCATGAAGAGGCAAATACAAGTGACACACTAACACTTGTACCGTAAAGTTCTCCCCCTAAACACGACTCTCAAACGTCATATGGCTACATTGTGGATACTACTGAATGAGAAGTAAGGATCCTCAATTTATAGAAGTCCAAACATTTTCCTTCAAGAAAAAGACTAGCCGAAGATGGAAGAATTATAATTTTTATCTACAAAAAGAAAAACCCAATTATGGTAAATATATTGTCCTTTCCTTCAAGAAATAGGAAAACCAAATATGGTAAAAAAATTAAGACAACCCCTAACACACAAGACGCTCCCTCCTAAAGACGGTTTGAAAATTGATATATTTGGTTAAAGGTGAAGGAATACTTACTGCCCCACCAAAACCTTTGTGTTGTACGACAGTTTACAATTGTTGCTAATGCATTTCCCCTTTTGATCTCAGTGAGAGCAATAAAATTTTTGGCTTTATTGGAAGTAATAAAAAATGATTCAAGTTTCCTTCCCATCTGAAAAGAACCCCCACGAAACCAATCTATTGAAAACATGATTCGCTAAATCAATAAGAACATTCAGTGCGCACATGACAGTTCAGTATTAACACAATCTAAAGAGGTGGAGAATTTCGGCAAACAGGGCAGGTGGCCTTCATCTTCAACCACTCATCAACACAATCGGCATGGAAGCTATGTTGACACAAAGGTGTGAGCCTGACTGATTCTCCCGCACTGTACTCAACTAGACATATTGGGCGTCGACTTTCGCCAAGCACTACCTACAATGGCAAATTTAAAATCGACGCACAATGAGTGTGATTTTATTATATGTATATACTTTAATATTTTTTGCTTATGTATATATAGTTCGAACTAAATGTAATCAGTTGAACTCATAAAATTCGTTCTGAATGCTTACTTTTGGGTACGACTGAATCGTGCAGTCATCAAGGCCAGAAGTAGGTAGAGAAATTATCACGGAGGAAACCTGAGGCGATGGAGATGGTGCCCCGGCCAAAAATCCGGCGAATAGCTTCGTGATGCAAGCGGCATGCTATACAGATTAAACAAAAGATGGATGGCACAACCATGCATATTGTAACTGATAGGACCAGAACAATTTTGTGATGAGGAGACATGCTTGTGTGCAACCACAATGATAAATTGTTAATAGAGAGAGCATTCCAGTCAATTAATATCTGGATTTCCTATTAAGTCTAAGGTTTTGCTAGAATATTATCAGATAATAACTATATATGCACTTGGTCAATTTGTGTTCTAGTCATCTCTACTAGTTGACATTATCATTTCCTTTGTGAAGCCGTGCTATAGGATAAAAATCATCACACGTCAACATTTTGTGCCAAGTCGACTATATTTCGCCATAGTTCAAACAGACAATTTGAGGTTGTCACAATCGATCATAGAGAAGTTTCAAATACATAGTTTATCATTGCTTCTCTATGAAACTTTCCCTTTTTGTTTGTACCTTTATTTTTATCATAATATAGGTTAGTTTTATCGTACGCATGATAGGATACTTGCAAATAAATTTCAATTAGCAGGAAAAACTTTTATTTCCCATGCACCCACTAATCAATTTTTCTTTTTCTACCGATGCACCCATTCATCAAATAGAAAATTTCTTTTAAACTTTTTTAGCGAAGTTCCTGGTTTCGTCACATGTCAAGCTCTCTTTCTTTTGAGAAGATATTATCTCCCTATGCCATCAAAGGAATTCCTTTATGATTGCTCCATAATACTTGAAAAAGGGGAGTCCCAAAAAAAAAACACAAAAAAGTCGTGGAACACGAGTGAATTTCAAGAGGATAAAAGTCTTGTTATCAATTAAAACTACAAAAGGCGAGGGAAGAAGGTGAAGAAATTAAAGAACTGTAAATCATTTGAGTAAATTAAATATTAATCTTAATTTCAAAACAAATTAAAGTTAAACATTTCAACGAGGTAGCACTTTGCAATATTTTGCAATCAACAGCTCTTAATTCAGGGCTTGCAATGATGTGAATACGACTAATTAAGATGTTTAACATATTTCAATAGCCAAAATTCTTTGTAAGCTTCTTGAACTAACGATCTTTATCGGTAAACTCAAATGCGTCGACTCGACACGGTTGACAAAAGGCCAACAACAATTACTGGACTTCTTTTAATTTGGTTAAACAATCAAATATTTGGAACCAACTGACACGCTTAATTTGGAGTCGCGCATGGATAAGCTCCCTAAGGTGAAGTGCTTCTTACTTTTTTATTCTTAGGCTTGAACTCGAGATCTATGGTAAAATCTTAAAATTTTAATCACTCTATTGTGTTGTGCTCGAAAAATAACCTTAACGACGGTAAATGAGATGCCGATAATTAGAAATATAATAAAAGATCTATAAACTTTAATATGGTCAATTGACTTACAAATGAGACACTGATATAAAAGAAAACTATAAATAATTATTAAGAGAAAAATCTCCCCATTTATATGACTCTTTTAGTGACTATATTGTGGATAAAAGGGCCGTCCGGACACTAAATCCCGCTATGCACGGGATCCGGGAATGGGCTGGATCACAAAGGGTTTATCAAATATAAAAGTGCAAAAAATTTTCTACGAGAAAAGGATTTGTCAGATATGGAAGTGTATACGATGAAAATCAAGAGTACCCGATTTTACGGGCTCGAGGGTATGCCTCGAGAGTGAGCCAGTGTCGAAGCAAGCTCGGGCTCGAAGAATATGAAGACTAAGGGATTGAGATCAGGCTAAATCAACACCGCAGTAACAGAATCACGAGATATCCGCAATCGACCACCAATCTCGGCGAGAATTTCGGAACTGGCAGAACTATTAACGATTATTGATATCAATCACGTATTTTACTTTCGAAATTAGAGTTATACCTTATTTAGGATTCCTCTACTATATAACGAGGAACCATGTTCACTTGTAACACATCTTTTATCATCATACACGAATTATCACTTACGAAACTACTGAGAAATACAAAGCACTTTGCTCTTTTACTCACTCATAACTCTTTACTGTTCATACAATTTTTATTGTTCATATTATTCTTGTTGTTCTTTGATCACGCTCAACTGTGTCTATTAAAAGACTAAGCGGGCGTTGCAAACATAATCCGGGATATTATGCCCAGAGTCGAATCCCACAGGGAATTAACGTATCAATTGAAGTCTTTAGAGTACTAAATTCTCACTAGTCAACCTTCTCAAACTTTATGAATAACAATTGGTGGTGTAATTACTACTACAGCTAATTGAATCTATAAAACTAAGAGTAACTAAGAAGCAGTTGTAAACAATTGGAAAAAGAGTCTAAGGCAATGGTTTTCCCCGTTGGTTCTTTCCCTAGTTGTATGTTCCTATAGCTTTGACTTGGTTGTCTCTATCAATCATGAACTCTCCAGTTATCGTAAATCTTTCTCAAGCATTTATGACAATTTACTAGACGCACTCTCTCGAGCTACGCTAGCTATATTTACGTTACGGTTCACTTTAGATTGCACCCAAGGTATATTATTTCTAACCCAACCTCTAAACCCTCGGTTATGACTTTCGTCTATACTCCGGGAGTGGTGTTGTTCAACAACTACCTAAATATGCACTCTTTCTCAAG